>VZTV01098940.1:13112-25016 GCA_013400875.1 Anhinga rufa
ACAGCAGTGTTTTCCTACACAGGTATCGACCTGCCGCATAAATGCAAACGCAATGTGAAAGAGCAGTACATTGTCCATAACAACTGTAAGTCAGCTGCTCCGGTCCCAGTGCCCTTTTGTGAAGGGACGTGCAGTACCTACTCCGTGTAAGTAGGAAAACTTTCTCTGTCCTTCCCCACGTCTGGTCTTCCTGGGTTCTTGTTGCCAATGGGCTGCAGCTGTTTGTCCCCTTCCTGCTGTTTAAAAGGATCTGATTGGGAAACTGAGTGTGCAGAACAGCAGTCATTAGCAATGTGACTAAATGTCTTTAGTGTGACGGGAGTGCCTTATCTTAGTTAGGAAAATAAGTTCCTTTGAAAAGAACAGCAGCTAGATTTATTAACTACCTGTTCTTAAACATGTCCTTATGTGGTTTTTTAACAGCTCTGGTGTTTAGTCAAGTTTTTTCCTGCTCTTTGGTCTCCGCATGAATTGTTCCTTTCTGTCTTGCCAGAATGGGCCTAATCCAAAATCCACTGAAGTTACTGGGAGTTTCCCCATCCGTGTCAGAGGATCTGGCCCTGCATGGTGTCCTGAGGAAAGACTGTTATGAATAAGGAATAAGGAGAAAAATAGATAGGAAATAAGGAGAAAAATAGATAGGAAGTTTTGCTCCTCTGCTCCTTAACAGTACCTACATTTGGACCAGCAAATATGGATCTGTTTGGGAAGATACAGGCAGCAGACTGATGTGCAAATCTCATTTCTATAGGTATTCCTTTGAGGCCAGTGAAATGGAACACAAATGCATTTGCTGCCATGAAAAAAGGAGTCATGAAGTGAAGGTGGAACTGGTTTGCTCTGAGCATATGACAGTCCAATTCACATATGTGCATGTAGATGAATGTGGATGTGTGGAAACAAAATGTCCAAAGAGGAGAACATGAGCATAAACGAAAGGAAACATTTCAGCTCCTATTTAATGCTTCCCTAGCAAGTGAGTAGTTTAGAAAACAGCTGTGAGTAACCTTCAAATGACCATTCTTCTCTCTTGTGCTTTTTCCTTCTGGTATTATATGCAGTTTTGGAAATTGGCTAGAGATTTTACTCTAAATGTTTGTAGAATAAACTGCATTTCAAAGAGGACTTGTTCTCCTGTTTCAGTGATGCTGCTAATGGGGCACGGTGGCTAATGTCTTTAATCCTATGGTGGTGTATAAACCAAGGTTATTACAAGACACTCTAGAGACAGCTGATGCCTTTCAAAAGTTCTGCCTGAAGAAAATGCAGATTGTAAAACCATAACAACATGCATCACTTAATTTTCCTTAGAAAGGAAACGGCAATCACTTCCACAGCTGCGTTTCAGTCGGAGAGGCAGGACTCAGATTGGGGACACGTTTGTGTTCATCTTCCCAGTGGTCCTGAACCTACTTTGGCTGTGACTCTGAGTCACTGGAGGAAAGCAAGGTGCATTTTTCCTTCTGCACAGTGAGACCTACATCAGGAGTATAAAAACATGTTTTATATATAAACTACAAAATTACTATATTTGTACCCTTATTGTGAGTCCTTATCTCACTGGTGTTTTCAGTTATTTACCAACATCAGACTCTGAGCTGCATGTCAGGTGAGAGACGGACTGATGTTCCGTCTCACTACTGGTTATGTGACTACGATTTGTGTTACAAACAATTGACTCCCAGCTAGCATGTCCAATGGTACTGGTGACAGTATCTTATGTGGACAGGAATCAAAATGGTCCAACAATACCTTCAGAGTACGCAAGGAAGGCGGATGCTTCTACTACTTGAGCACTTTGGTCTTTTGTGACCTGAAAGAGAACTGAGGACTGTGACTTTCTTAGAGCGCAGTGTCCTGCAGCCTGCTGTGTGGGGGCTTTTGAGAATTGTCTTGAAGGGAATGCTTTTGAACTGACCCAGCAGATACAAAATGCATTAACCTTTAGCTTTCCATTTTAAAATGCTGCAGCTATTGAGCCCCAAGTAATCTTTAATTTACTTCTTTTTTATAATAAATCATTTTAGCTGATGTCAGGTTACTTTCATGTGTACTGTTTCATTATGGTGTTACTGATCTTAAAATTGTAGGAATCCTTGAATTTGGATAGGCACAGTGGTTGAATGGTACATGTTTTTCTCCACTCTCACCTGAGAGTTCCATGCTTATTGGGTCAACACTGTGATGCAATAGGGCAGTCTGTGTAATGCCTCTGCAGGATTCAGCTCAGATTGTTTTAACTAACCCATTCTCCAGCTCCTTTCTGGAATGATTTGCCTCAGCCTAAGACTGGTGTAAGAGCCCTCGGGAAGTTATCAGTATCTCAGCACTGGGTATTTTGAGAGCTGGGGTAGCTGGCTTAGACAACTGAAGTCAGAGGAGGCAAATTTCATCCTTCATTTTTATTCTGTTTCCTTATAAACAATAAAAGAGATGCCGGGTGTACCTAATGATCACAGTGGGAATAGGTGGACTGCAGGTATCCTTGGGGAACATGGACAACAAAATCCTACAAGGTGTTTGTGCTGAAGTAATGAATTACAGAATCATAGAATCATAGAACATCTCAAGTTGGAAGGGACCCACAAGGACCATTGAGTTGAACCTAACTCTCCCAGCCTCTGCACTAGCGATTGGACCAGTTTGCTTGATTATAAATGATAGGAATCTCCAAATAATTCAGTTAACTGTCAGCACAATGCAACTCTCTTGGAAGGCATGTGTTGCAATTGCTTCACAGTAAGGCTCATATATAAATTTCACATTAGCCCAGAAAACATTCTTACTGATACAAATCAAGTGCATGCATGCTTTTACAATGCAAAGAACAGCAGCAAAAAAAGGACATTCCTTTCTTTCCTCCTTGCCTTTCCCTGAGGGGGAAGAAATCATTCTTGAGTGCTTTTGTCATCAGAAGCATAGACTCTGTAAGTAGTCAGATACACATTCATGTAAACCCTGCAAGTCAATCATTCTCAGCAGGATGGCTTAGCAAGAACATGATCAGAAACCTTTCCCATCTGTGCATTATCTTCAGGTGGGAGAAGGGCATAAAACACAATCTAAACTTACCCGGTGTACTTAGATTTCTGTTCTCCTAAGTGTTTTAGTGATGATGAGACTTTATACCGAAACTGACAATGGTGTTGATTTAAAAGTATACTTTCCGGTTCGTTTTTGGCATGCTTTTCAGGAAGTGAAATGCTGGAACCAAAGGCATATTCCCATCTCCAGAGTGCTTTTAAACAGAGGATCACGTGAAACCTCACATGTTCCTCCATTCCCAGTTACACATGGCACTTCATTTACTCACTCAATACAGCATCTAACTGGCCTGTGCAATACTATTTACAGTTCTGATGGCCAGGTATTAAAGTGAGCTCATTGGTCCTCTGTTTGCAGGTACAGAGTCCTATTCAGCTGAGATGCAGCCAGCAAGGCAAAGCCTCTTTAATGAGAACTTTCAGCTTCCTCTGCTCAGTGGCAGCTGTCAACGGGTCAAACATCTCCCCCCTCCCACACATACATAAATGCACAGAAACAAAAATCATCCTTAAAGCTGCTCAATCTTGGGAAAGTGTTACACTGGAAGCAAATAGATATAATGATCCACTTGCAAGCCAGCTCTTCTTGGTGAGTGGCTCTGCTCTGCATGCAGCAGCATTGCTGCTTGCACAGAGCAAGCTAGACTGCAGCTAATCTGTGTGTCCATCTTTAGGCTGTTGTCACAAGCTCCCCACCTGAACTGGCAAAGTTGAACACAGGCGGTTCTTCCAGGAAAAGCTTCCCTGTGAATGCTTTACTTGACTGTGATCCTGCTGCCACTGTTGTGTGGCTGCTTCTCACGTGTGCATGGTCAAGCCCTCATCTGTAGCCCCAGGCCATAGGTAATACATATGCATATAAATATATGAGGTAAGCCCCAGCCATTTCTTCCAGTTCGTGATTAGTCTCTGTAAATCAAACATTTCCCTGGTATAACTCAAGAAAAAACAGTGGCATTGCTCCAAGTACTGTTTCTTCCTTTTGCGTGAATTCTTTACACCAGCATCCACTTCAATAGGGTAACCCCAGGAGAACCAGCATTCAGCTGAGCCAGTTGGGCCAGGGCTCAGCTGGTTTCAGCCTGTAGCCATTCTTCTCTTATCATGCGAGGATGGTACTCCCACTCACTGAACAGTTCTGAGGCAACACACCAGGAAGTACTGTCCCATACTGCTAAAATAAATATTTGCCGGAGATACTGCCTCCTGTCAGGTGAACAAGTCCTAAGACACTTTATCACGTCACTGGTGTGCTCTGAGCCTGGGTTGCCATTATGAGATGAACTCTGTCTTGCCTGTTGGTTTGTGGCTAGGAAAGGTCAGTTCCCAACACTACTTTGATGTAGTTTACCTAAATTTTTGTTTGGCTTTTGTTACCAATTATTGGTGTTCGCAAGGAGGAAAAGAAAATTAAAGGTGTGCTCTGGATTTTTATTTGGAGAGAGGCACTGTTCTTTTACAAACTTTTTCACTGAGCAGATCCTCTCTCTGTGGAATTAGACCTGTAGTGTTATCTACAGTGTGCTCTATCGATATCAATCTATTCTGGTATCTAGAATCTTGAGCTGAAAACAAAGACTGTGAACTGTAAATGCCCTCTAATACAGAAGGGATTGTTTAAAAGAATGCTGCACCTATTTTGTTTCAGCGTACCAGCTTAACAATTAGAATGAGAAAGTTGCAATGTAAACATGAAAAAATTTGTCTAAATATCACTCAGGAAACTTATCTGATTAGTAATGAACCAGAAAAGAAAATAATTTGGCAAGTTCAATGGATTTTCTTCCAGGTAAGGGGGAGACCAAGCATTGAGTGGTCAGAGAACTGTGCCTGGCTCTTCTACACATTCGTGTGCTCAAATATTGGTTTTGGCCTTTTTCATATTTCCTTTCTAATCTAAAATAAGGATTAAAGTAGGCCTTAGTTTCTCTTGTGTGAAGTTCATAAAGTCTTTTTGCAGTAGTATATAACATCATATTTGCAAAGCTGAAGTGGCTACACTCGCTTTTGTCAGGCATCCCAACCATCCTTTAGGAGAAAAAACTGTGATAATTTTCCAAAGACACCAAGACAAAGAATCACAGAATCACAGAATGTCTTGAGTTGGAAGGAACCCACAAAGATCATCAAGTCCAACTCCTGTCCCTGCACAGAACAACCCCAAATTTACACCATCTCTCTGAGGGCATTGTTCAAGTGCTTCTTGAACATCGCCAGGCTGGGTGCCGTGCCTGCCTCCCTGGGGAGCCTCTTCCAGCGCTCCACCACCCTCTGGGGGAAGAACCTTTTCCCAATACCCAACCTAACCCTCCCCTGGCACATCTTCCTGCCATTCCCTGGGTCCTGGTGTTGGTCACCAGAGAGAAGAGATCAGCGCCTGCCCCTCCTCCTCCCCTTGTGAGGAAGCTGCAGCCCACCATGAGCTCTGCCCTCAGCCTCCTCTGCTCCAGGCTGAACAAACCAAGGGACCTCAGCCGATTCTAGTACAGTTTCTCCTCTAAACCCTTCACCGACTTCATGGCCCTCCTCTGGACACTCTCTAGCAGCTTTATATCCTTAATGTACTGTGGCGCCCAACACTGCACCCAGCACTCGAGGTGAGGCCGCCCCAGCGCAGAGCAGAGTGGGACCATCCCCTCCCTCGCCCGGCTGTGATGCAGCGCTTGGTGCACCCCAGGGCACGGCTGGCCCTCTGGGCTGCCAGGGCACGCTGCTGGCTCGTGTTCAACTTGCCGTCGGCCAGAAACCCCAGGTCCCTCTCTGCGGAGCTGCTCTCCAGCCTCTCGTTCCCCAGTCTGTCTGTACAGCCAGGGTTGCCGTGCCCCAGGTGCAAAATCCGGCACTTGCCCTTGTTCAACTTCCTACGGTTGATGATTGCCCAGCTCTCCAGTCTGTCCAGATCCCTCTGCAGGGCCTCTCTGCCCTCGAGAGTGTCAACAGCTCCTCCCAGTTTTGTGTCATCAGCAAACTTCATTAGGATTCCTTCCAGTCCTGCATCCAAGTCATTAACAAAGAGATTAAAGAGTACCGGCCCCAAGATGGATCCCTGCGGAACCCCACTAGTGACTGGCCGCCAGCCCGATGTAACCCCATTCACTGTGACCCTTTGAGCCTGACCCATCGGCCGATTGCTCCCCCACTGCATTACGTGTTATCCAGCCGTGTGCTGGACATTTTGTCCAGGAGGAGACTGTGAGGGACAGTATCAAAAGCTTTACTGAAATCCAAAAAGACTGGCTTTCCTTGGTCAACTTGGTATCAGTTGTGAAAATCTTTCTGTTTTTTACACTTCAAAGAATCTGATTATTCAGTATCCTTAGGGCAACAATGGAGTCTCAGTTTACCTTGTACGAAGCCATTCTCACATCCATTTAATTCTTTGACAACAGCAGTCCCTCTCTCAGAAAGGAACCCCATCGGCTGTGTGCCCAGGCAATTGGCTTTGTGTGAAAAATAGGCCCGGGTTTGATCATGAAACTACAGAGAGGCTGAAATTTCTTAAGGACTGTACTTTTCTCTAGGTGTGAAGACCCAGTTTTCATCAGTAGTCTAAGTCAGTTTAATTGATACTCACTGGCATTAATTTAATGATTTTTTTAATTCAAAGGGAATCTGTCCAGTGGCTTACCGTAACTGTAGGTTGATCCCTCTGATTATAGATATCCCTGTTTCACTTGAGCTTGCTCTGTGAAGGCCTGTTTTAAAAATATCCTCCTTGTTGGAACGAAAATTATTTAACTACTGATCTTCCAGAGGATCCAGTCCATTCCTATGAGTGAAGAAATCAAAGAGGACTGGGTGGGTAGGCTCTGGTTTATCCCATCTACCTAAAAAACATAGGTATAAATTAGGACTTAAGGCACTGTAATCTTTCTGTGTAGTTACAGAAAATTGCTATGCACCTTAGACCTGAGAGCTCAACTGTCTTCTGAAAATGCCCCCACCTCTCCCTCTTTTCACTTCATAGGCAGTCTAAGGTAAGTACAGCCCTATCTCACCTAAATCCTTTAAAGCAATGTAAGAAGTTGATCCCAAATACCCGTGTTACGTATTTGTAATGGGAAGTGCCAAATATTTACTCTAAATTCTGCCAACCCTATGTCCTGCCTTGAACATCTCAACCATCCACAGGACTTTCAGTGAAAGACCCTTTCACCGTGATTTCTAATAAGAGTGGTGCTGAGAACAGTTTCATTATTTTTGATAGGTTATTTGACAAGGGCTTCATCTAATTTACTTTTAACATTTGTGATGGTCTTATGAATTTTCCCTTTACTCCCTTTTGTTTTTTTAAATGTAGCCCTTAATAACAGATCTTGTTCTCAACCCTGACACAGAGCGTATTTTGACCTACACCAATGTCCCTTAGCATGACTCCAGCAAATCAAAGGGAGCTCGAAAGTGGGCTGACTTAGCAGACAGGGAGTTTGCTGTCATTCCTAGGTATTTTATATTTAAGTTAGATTCAGCTTGAATTTCTAAAGGCCACTGAAGAAGCGCATAAATCCTTTTGTGTTCCAGCTCTAAAATGTTTTTTCTTTGTCACCACCTCTCGCTACACTGCTATTCAAAGATTGTCATAAGGCAAGTCCATTGCCACTCTGTTACAGCATCTTGCCTTCACTTCTTTACATATCCAGGCATTTTTCTATATTGGCTGATCCGTTTCTTGTAATGCCATAAAAAACCTGTCTTAAAACCAGAGTTTAATCTGACCCTCAATGAGCATTGTTCTGTAAACAAAAGGCTACCAAAGTGCAATGTAGCCATACCAGCTGCTAGTTTATGGACTGCAATTAGCTTTTCCCCCAGCACTATTTCTCTCAAGGACCACAGCAGATACCTATACATCCCCAAGCACCCCAACTTACTTCTAGCTTGCCCACTTACACTTTCTGTTTGCTCTTGATGGTGTTCTCTGGCTTTCTCAGATGCAGTCATTTCAGATTAGGCATGGAAAAGATTTCCTGGGTATGCAATATATGCTGTAAATCCATCTATCTTTACTGTTCCCCCAGGAGAATTTTCAGGAACTGCTACAATTCATCACAACCTTCCTAAATAACTAGTTTGGGAAATCATTCAAAGAATTTTTATAGCCTGCAATGCTTGCTCTGTATGGTGAAGTGCCTGTCTGCAGTTGTTTACTGAGAACCAGAATAGCCCCTGTGGCACCAGTGTGGATGCTTGTTCTTCTCCATTGCCAAATAAATTGGACTAGACATCTTCCTAAAGACATCTGTGCCTCTCCAGCAGCAAGTAGTTGATTGGGTGACATTTTTGTATCCTGTGTTGTGCTGCTCAGACTACATGATAATAATGACCTTTATAGCCTTTGTAAAAGGAAAAGCAGTTTCAGGCACATTCTCACCCTACATCGACACTTTCATAACTGGGTAATTACGTATTCAACTACTGGTTGTGCAAAGATTTCCGGCAGAAACAGAAGCTGTGCCTATTAATTTACCTTTCCCTCAAGCTCAATGAATTGAAAAACATCTGAAAAAAACCCTCGAGTCAGAAAAACAAACAAACTTTTCCCAGCGGTCTCCTATTTTGTTTTCAGAGCAATGCTTAAGAGTGTACTTGACTTCCCTGGCATGTTTTTATTAATAACTAAAGAATTAAGCTGCTTGGTTTTGATGTTGATTTTTCACTGCAGAGTGAAAAGGGTTTGTCTGCATCCTGTAGACAGTGTCTTAGGTCTACCTGACTGACATTTGTCCTGGGATAGCATGGCACTTCTGGTAAAAAAATTGTCTGTTCTATAAAAATCCTAAATAAATGAGTCATTTTATTTGATGGACAGTCCTACATCACTGTAATATCACCCTTGCTCATAGATACTGGAGGATTCTGTAATATAGTTACATTTCACTGGTACTGAATCACTTTAAATTCTCTGGTTTCTAATAGCTTTGGGCCTGATTGTCTTCTAGTTTCTAGTTTATAAATCTGGGATAAATCAGGAATCCTTTTTTTTTTTTTTAATCACAGCTGTTTATTACAGCTTTAAAACTGAACTGCGGTTTTAGTTTTATTTCCCCCTTAAGGTGGGCTGAGAAAGATTTTCCTAACAAAACAATAAATAACAAAGTTCTTCATTATCATCAGCAAAGATGAATACTTTGCACACAGAGCTTGTAAAACACTGCAGGCTCCAACTATTTGAACAAAATAGTCTGCTATATAATGCATGCAAGGGATTATTAGTAATTAAGAACTGTTTCTCCTTGTTCCTGCAGTCAAAACAACGGAGCAAACATTGAAATATGTAATCTTTGTTGCTCATGGATCCTGACTGGACTAGCAGGTCCTGCTTTATCTGCACAGCTTTCTTTGAAGGAAATACAAATTACTTAAGTGTTCAGTCTGCACTACAGCTGGAGACATGAGATGGGTCAGTACTGTCCTTTAGAGTGAAATATATGCTTACACCAGCAGAGTCTGAAAGTGAGAAAAGCCCTTGCTCTCTTTGAAAAACCCAACCTGTCATTCGGTACGAGCTGACATTGAAAGTGGTGTTACGATGTGACAGAAAAGTGGTGTGACGGGATCCCTAGCCAGCCAGTTTACTGAAGTGGAATGTTTTTAAAGTAAAAAGGGCTCTCCCATGCCAAAAAAATACCAGATACTTCCAGTCCCTATGGCTGGATTTTACTGGAGTACAAAATAATAATCTGCAACGGGGTGACTCAGCAGAGGAACTGCAGAGCTGTTGGACAAATCTGATTTTAAAAGTTTTGATTAAGTAGATCTGCTGCCAGCTGTGTTCATGAAGAGTGGGTCCTTTCCCCCAGTCCACCCCCTGCCAGCACCACTTGGGTTTCCAGGTCTCTTCAGGGTCCCTGGAAGCCTCCTTCTCTCCCTTGCCTCTGAAGTTTGGCTTTGGGTCTGCTCTCAGCTACAGAAAGTCCCCACTCCTTCTCTCCCTGTCTGCACTCCTGTNTACGTATTCAACTACTGGTTGTGCAAAGATTTCCGGCAGAAACAGAAGCTGTGCCTATTAATTTACCTTTCCCTCAAGCTCAATGAATTGAAAAACATCTGAAAAAAACCCTCGAGTCAGAAAAACAAACAAACTTTTCCCAGCGGTCTCCTATTTTGTTTTCAGAGCAATGCTTAAGAGTGTACTTGACTTCCCTGGCATGTTTTTATTAATAACTAAAGAATTAAGCTGCTTGGTTTTGATGTTGATTTTTCACTGCAGAGTGAAAAGGGTTTGTCTGCATCCTGTAGACAGTGTCTTAGGTCTACCTGACTGACATTTGTCCTGGGATAGCATGGCACTTCTGGTAAAAAAATTGTCTGTTCTATAAAAATCCTAAATAAATGAGTCATTTTATTTGATGGACAGTCCTACATCACTGTAATATCACCCTTGCTCATAGATACTGGAGGATTCTGTAATATAGTTACATTTCACTGGTACTGAATCACTTTAAATTCTCTGGTTTCTAATAGCTTTGGGCCTGATTGTCTTCTAGTTTCTAGTTTATAAATCTGGGATAAATCAGGAATCCTTTTTTTTTTTTTTAATCACAGCTGTTTATTACAGCTTTAAAACTGAACTGCGGTTTTAGTTTTATTTCCCCCTTAAGGTGGGCTGAGAAAGATTTTCCTAACAAAACAATAAATAACAAAGTTCTTCATTATCATCAGCAAAGATGAATACTTTGCACACAGAGCTTGTAAAACACTGCAGGCTCCAACTATTTGAACAAAATAGTCTGCTATATAATGCATGCAAGGGATTNTGTTTATTACAGCTTTAAAACTGAACTGCGGTTTTAGTTTTATTTCCCCCTTAAGGTGGGCTGAGAAAGATTTTCCTAACAAAACAATAAATAACAAAGTTCTTCAT
Organism: Anhinga rufa; assembly: GCA_013400875.1. Taxonomy (NCBI): domain Eukaryota; kingdom Metazoa; phylum Chordata; class Aves; order Suliformes; family Anhingidae; genus Anhinga; species Anhinga rufa. The sequence goes on from VZTV01098940.1 coordinate 24,021, forward strand.
TATCATCAGCAAAGATGAATACTTTGCACACAGAGCTTGTAAAACACTGCAGGCTCCAACTATTTGAACAAAATAGTCTGCTATATAATGCATGCAAGGGATTATTAGTAATTAAGAACTGTTTCTCCTTGTTCCTGCAGTCAAAACAACGGAGCAAACATTGAAATATGTAATCTTTGTTGCTCATGGATCCTGACTGGACTAGCAGGTCCTGCTTTATCTGCACAGCTTTCTTTGAAGGAAATACAAATTACTTAAGTGTTCAGTCTGCACTACAGCTGGAGACATGAGATGGGTCAGTACTGTCCTTTAGAGTGAAATATATGCTTACACCAGCAGAGTCTGAAAGTGAGAAAAGCCCTTGCTCTCTTTGAAAAACCCAACCTGTCATTCGGTACGAGCTGACATTGAAAGTGGTGTTACGATGTGACAGAAAAGTGGTGTGACGGGATCCCTAGCCAGCCAGTTTACTGAAGTGGAATGTTTTTAAAGTAAAAAGGGCTCTCCCATGCCAAAAAAATACCAGATACTTCCAGTCCCTATGGCTGGATTTTACTGGAGTACAAAATAATAATCTGCAACGGGGTGACTCAGCAGAGGAACTGCAGAGCTGTTGGACAAATCTGATTTTAAAAGTTTTGATTAAGTAGATCTGCTGCCAGCTGTGTTCATGAAGAGTGGGTCCTTTCCCCCAGTCCACCCCCTGCCAGCACCACTTGGGTTTCCAGGTCTCTTCAGGGTCCCTGGAAGCCTCCTTCTCTCCCTTGCCTCTGAAGTTTGGCTTTGGGTCTGCTCTCAGCTACAGAAAGTCCCCACTCCTTCTCTCCCTGTCTGCACTCCTGTCGCAGGCTTGTCCCATATCATTCACACCCTGTCTAGATTCATTTGCCCTCCCAAATCCTATCCCAGCTAAGCCTGTGCAGCTACTCTCAGGAAAGGAGACCCATCTCCCCTTCCTCAAGAGGGTCTACTTTAGGCTGCAGCGAGTATTGGGCA
>VZTV01098941.1:940-14278 GCA_013400875.1 Anhinga rufa
CATATTACTCTTTGGACTTCCAACTTCCTTTTCTTCCTTAGTCTTCTGTTAGCAGGTAATTTTAACTGGACCTATGTTTCCCATTGTTATCCTTCAGTAATGCCTATATTTCCTGTAAGGATTTAATTCTCTTGGTTGTCTACTGGCTTTTATAGAAAGTTTCTTCATTTTTGCAGTTACCCTTTCTCAAGCTGATCAGAGTTGTACTGGTGGTTATTTCAACCTTTGTTACTCATATAAAGATGCTGAATCTACATATTACAATACAACTCTCTAACTATGGATTTTGAACTATTTCCTCCATAATATTCAGTGACTACAGAGAGGTTCTTTATCCTTTTCTATATGTCTGCAACTAGCTGCTCCATGAAACAGTTAGTAACTGAAAAAAAATTGATCTCTGCATTGCATGCCGATGTGACATTTACTCAAAACTATGTTTCTGTAGCTGAGGTATTTTGTATGTTCTGTCCTTGCCATGTGTCTGATCTCTCTTACTATATTTGTCAGCACCATCATGCTAGTAAAGCCAGTGATATCTTCATTTAAGACTAGATATTCTTGTACTCCTATCATATTTCTTCTAAAATTCATGTAGATGTATGTTTATCACGCTTTCAGTTGTTATCTCAATTTATTGTCCCTAAATGACACCCCTCCAGTTCAGTCAATGTCTTAAGCATAAAGAATTTGTATCTTTATATACATAATCCATAGAGTTACCCAAACTGCATGGTCTTCTGTACCTACTAATTGTCCCCCGTTCTCATTTCAAAAGCTAGCTTTTTATGTTCTTGATTTTAAGTGCCAGGAGACTGGCTTAATTATGATTAAATTAAGCTATGTTTTTCTGTACTGACTTTTATTCAAGAAGCATTTTTGGTTTCTTACAGGGGAACACAATCCCTTCTTTCTTTTCCTTTCATATCTTCAGCAACCTCACAAACTGCCTAGATATTTAGTAATCTTTAAGTTGTGGAACTGAACATTTCCAACTACATAAAGCTCTTAACCCAAGGCAACCACCCTGGGAGGGAGGCTGCCCTGGAACAAAATAGGATGTCCTAGAAACCCTGGTAATGGCAAGTAGCAGGCTACCTTAAAACTGGAAGCTGCAAAATTTGGGAGATACAGCCTGCATAGTGATCCCTAATTTTCTGATAAGGAAATCTAGGAAGAAATTTGTCAGACATATGTACTTCAGTTTTTATTATTCACTATTTCTGAAAGAAAAAGCAAGAAAAATAAAAACATTTTCTTGCAGACAACACCAGCTGACTCTGATTTTTATGCTTCTTATAAATCTGTGTGTGTGTGTATACACAAACTCATACATAATATTCAAGAGCTAGAAAAGGCTCCCTGACACCCTAGGGCACCTCAAAAGTTGCTATATTCAGGCAACAACTCAAGACTTAGGGGCTGGGTTTTCGCTCCAGTCTCCCTGACAAAAATATCTACAGCTCTGCTGATGATAAAGGGAGCTTAGACATTTAAATAAGTTGGTCTGTGAACCACACGTAGCCTACAGAACTTAACAGAGAGGTTAATTGCTCTGGAAAGGCAGAGCAGGGAATGGGCCTCTATTAGAGAAGCAGTCTTGTGTGTCCCAGTCTAAAGGACCCTTTTACTTTCTCTACCTGGGCATGGTTTTTTCCTTAGCTTATGGTAGGCAGGAAGCAGTTGCTTCATCTGCTCTGGCCAGAAACCCAACAAGAATTATTTGTGCTTAAATCTGTCAAATATGGCCTATCAACCATAAAAAATCAAGAGTTAACAAAATCTGCTAGTCCTTCAAAGCAGAACTCCTCTGACTGGCATTTCAGCTTCCAAAAATATCCATCAAACATTTCATCTAAGGACTGTAAAATGTGTTACAAATGTCTTTTAATGTAATTTCACAGCACTTCTGTGACACACAGGTATTATTCCTTAAAGCTAGGGAAAGAATAATTTATTGCCACAGGTCACAAAATGAATCAGTTCAGGACGTTAGACCAGAATGGCAAAACCTGGAGTTTGAGGCCCGTATTCTGTTTGCTAGATTGAAGAGGATTGAAAATATCTATGAGGAAAAGCCATATCCAGTAAAAATATATTATTAAGGACTGGTTTGCTTGTTTAAGAAAAAGACAAAAACAAATTAGAATTTAGGCCTCTCTTGAAATGCACTGAATACCTCCTTATCAATGAGATGCCAATCTGTTTATTGTCATCCATTTTATTTTACCACATTAGAGATCTGCTATGAACAATTTTGCTTTATATCTTGAAGTCTAAATAGCTTCACAGAGATATTAAAAATATTGATTCTGTTTTATGAAACAGGCTGTGTATTATTTTTTTTCTGCAGAAAACTGACTTTCTGAACTGCTACTCTCTAAAGGTGGGAAAATAAGAGGAAAAAAAAGACATGTTTACTCTCTCAAGTGATCCAGACAGCACTTTTGTTTTGGAAATCGTCTATAGACACAACTGGAAATGGTCTTCTTAGCAGATTTATTATTGTTGTTGTCTTTTGGGGGGCGAGAGCACGGGAGATAATTAGAATAGATTGGCTTAAATGCATAGGTCTAATTTTTCTTGCAGAATTTGAAATAGACAACAGAGATTTCAACCTGATAAGAGAATAAAAGCCTAGACAACAGAAATGAATCATGGCGTTTATGGGCAAGCAGTTGGGGATAAACATTATCAATAGCATAATTTTCTTTTTAAAATAAATGGAGTCTGTCTTCAGTTTACTCTTTCTGATTTTTTAATTATTTTCTTTTTTTCCCAGATAAAAAACCTACTCAACCTAATGGAATCATGCTTTTGGGTTTCTGGTTAAACTAACCCACAATTAATTTTGCTCAGCTTCTCCTCAAAACCATCCTCAGTACCCAAGCTGAAATTATTAGAACATTAGAATAATGAGCTATGAAAAGACATAAATATTTCACTTCTACCTTCATCATTAACATCACGTATACATTTGAGAGAATAACTTAGAACAAGCAATGTTTAGTGAATTGTTTTCATTTTCTATTTGTGTTACCCATAACCACATTGAATTTAACTGAAATCTATGTTACTGTAAAAAGCTACTACTTGACTAATTTATTGGAATTTCTGTTATCTTCTGATGCTTCTCCAAAGAAGCAACCAGTGGGCATACTCCATTTTCAAAATTAGAGATTCTTGCTCTTTTGATTAAATGCAGTCTGAGAACAATGAAAAAAAGTCTTTGAATCAAGATTTAAGGTCAAATATATTTGATTATAAATTTCATATTTTTATCTCTGTTCAAAAATATTTAAATTACTTCTAATAATTGATCTATAGTAGAGCTGGAGAAAAGAAATAGAAATGCAGTGCAACTCATAAAGAAAGATAGTTTAGTGGTTAGGTTTTATTTTGAGTTATGGCAACTTAAAGCTGCTTTTTCCTTAAAAATTTGTGTGGATTTGTGGATGGTTTTCTGTACAGTGATGCTAATAATTGCATGTTGGAACATCAAAATGCATTTGAGTTCCTTGGTCTCACTGAGTGTTGATAGATAGATAGATAGATAGAGATATATGTGTGTGTACATGTGTGTGCATGTGTGTGTTTGTGTGCATATACTTCTGCTTCTATGTAGAACTTTACAGTTACAACATATACCGGAATATTCCATTCAATAAAGGATAAGGCAATGGTTATTCTGAAGACAAATACAAAGCAATGTGTTTTCAGGTGCTACACTTAGGTATCAATTCATAGATCAATGTTATTAAACTACAATCTGATGCCGATTGGAATTGCATATTAGCTTTAAATATTACACCACCTGTTTAATTTTCTATTTCTTACATATTTACCCATAAAAAAGACATTTTTAAACTGCATTTGCTTAATGTGAATTGTTACTTCATAAAAAGCACTTTTTAATATGAAAAGTGGTATTGCCCAAATTAGTTTTGAGTTGAAATGTACTATGATCAGAAAATGTCCCAGCTGTGAATTTAACTGATGAATCATTCAAAAACAGATCTTCATCTTACTTGAATGTAGATTGTACACAACAAATGTGTTAAGATTGTAAGCCATGCTTCCTCTAAGTTTTTGAGCATTATTTCGATAGTTTCTCAGCTGAATCTGATATGAGGAGGAGGTTGCACTAGGTGACCTCCCGAGGTCTCTTCCAACCTAAATTATCCTGTTGTATTATTATGATGTAGACATAGTCCAGTAGACAGAACAAGGAGATGTGAAGCTCTTCTTTTTTTTTCCTGTGATCCTTCCATTTTTGCTCACTACTTCACACAGTTCTGAAGCATACTTTAATGAAAATCAGTTATATGATGACTATCCATGGCATATATATTTTTCCATATTTGCAAGTTCTTTACCACATTCTTAACTTTAGTGTTTTACCACCCACTTAAGATCACTAATTACCTCATTAAAGCCCCATATGAAAAAAGAACATACGTGGAATTTAGGTGCTCAAATCTAAAACAATGTCCTATAATATCCTATTCAGCTGCCACTAAGCTTCCTACAGAAACCCTCACACTGCAGGTTTTTACCCCTGAAAGTGTTCAAGAGACTCAAACTTTTTCTTTCTGGTCACCATGGAAATTTTCCAGTCTTTAGGAGGCTCTGCAGTCTGACACCTAATGATATTTATTGCAAACTAGAATGGAGGCATTCCACATAATGTCCTGAAGGGCCTGTTTCAGTGGATGCTTATGGAGAATATAAACAGACTCAACTTTGCATAAAATGCAGAGAAGTAACATTAATTACAGTACTGTCTGCACAGTATCTATTAGTGCACTAAAGAAGGGTGAGAGAAACCTTTGCTCTCTTTTCTCTACCTCCGGAAACTGGAACCTAGAACAGTTTTCATGAAAATGTTGCTTTAATATTTTGGCTTTCCAGAAGTCATGCTAGAAAGGAGGGAAATTATTGACTTCCCTATTTGAAGATGTACTTTTCAGGAAATTTAAGCAGTAAATCAAGGTGTAGCAAACTAAAATCGAAGTAGAGAAGACATGAGGAAACATAAAAAGGAAGAATGACATAAAGTGCAAACCCAACACTTGGACAGGCAATAGAATTCAGGATTTGCTCCATTATGATGTTTTCATTACTATACTTTCTGAGGCCTATGCTATGTTGAGGAAGTGTGTATTTTCTCTGGTGAAATTTTAATTTCATCTTGCATGCTAAAGCAGTATGTCTCGCAGTTTTAAGACAATTTTTGAGGTAATCTGAACTTGCAGTAGCACAATCCTTTGGATCTCCTAGGATCTTGCTAACTGATTCATACATGAAATCTGTAAGATATGGCAGAGCTACACCATGTTTATTTGAGGAAGATACTCACTCTCATTTAAAAGCCTTAAACTGATAAATAAGCGACTTCATTTCCTAGTTAGTTAACTAATTCCATCAGTTAATTACCCTTAGGTTTTATTTTTAAGTTCTTTCATAATTTTTCTATCTGTGCCTTCTAACTTTGGATCTCATTAAGGCTATGGACGCAATGCTAGTGGAAATATTCTCTTTCTATAAATTCATGAATGTCATGAAGATGTCACTCCTCCTATAAAAAGAGGTCAAGCCTCATCTGTCCTCAGTGGGGCTTTCTACATGTTGAAACACTGCAAATCATTTCATTATTGTAAACATCTTTTTAAAACAGAAGTGCTAGAACTGGACATAGTATTCCAATAACCATTTTATTAATTATGGAAATGGCTAGAATAGCAGCTGCCCACCTTCTATTTGATATTCCCTGGCTGATATACCCACAGAGCAGTTTTATTCTCTGAGACAGCTCAGTGTTCTTGGGGTTGACATTACAGTGGGTATTCATAACTGTAAGAGAAAAAAAAACAGAAAATGTAGTGAGTTCTACTTAAAATCTCTATGTTTTGTTAGCAATTCAAGATTACAGTAGTGACAGAGTATTACAGAATGCAACAAGGTATATTTTATCTATTTTTTGAACTATATTTTTATTAAGAATTCTTTTTTGCAGAAAGATCAACTTCTCCCTAAGCCATAACTTCAAAACATACATATGTCACTAGAATTTGCAAGGTTCACATTGAACAAGCTGGTATTCTGTAAGCTGCTTCAGGCTTAAAAATCAGTTTATACTGCAGTGTATTTATTCATTAAATGTTGAAGTTAGTGAACATCTGAAGACAAATAAGACACATTAACAAAAACAGACTAAATTTTGTTATTTGTGTTAGGTACTACATATTTTAAACAAATGCTTCTATAATTCATCCTAGGACAAAAGGTTAGAAAATGTCAGGGATAAGTTGGCTACTTTGAATTTCGATAATTCACAGAGGTCATAAGACTCATTCCTTGAAAAACAGTTAGAAAGAGATGTGTCCCTACTGTCTTCCTTGTGAGCCTCTCTAGCTTAAGTGCTCTGCACTGCAGCAGTCCTAAGCATGACTAGTTGTTGCTTCAGTTTAATGTAGTTTCAGACTGTATCTCAGCTGACCTAACCGTTGGCCTCTAGATGCACACATGGCTCTTCTTCAGGTCCCTTAGGCCCTGTGCTAGGAAGTGTGTATTAATTTTCTGCCTTGCTGTAGATGTCATGAGTGAAAAGCATAGAGAAAAGGATGCATTCTGAACATTCCAGAATCCGGTCAGTATGATTAATATTCTTTCATACTATGATTTTAACTGCCACCTACTTTGAACTACTGTAATTTCCCCAGGCTTAAATTGAAGTAATTTACAAAAGAATTTGACATCCTTTTTTTGAGGCTACAGGGTAAAGCTAAAAAGAAAAGAAGATCAAATTTCAGTAAGAACAATTAAGTAGAAAATCATATATGATGAAGGCAATTGAAAATTATTTCCCTAGAAAAGAGTACAGTTAGAAATTCTTAACACCCTTTCATAAAGCACGAACATCTTAGATCCCAACTGTTTCTCTGGAATCACGTTCTATTTAATTAAAAATATACAGCTGTAATTTTTGTCTTTTCTCCTTTATCACATAATTATTTAATTTTTTTGAAGGTGAGTACCATTTACATTGTCTTAGAGTGTGACTAGTGTGACATATAGGAAGCCATTTATTATTTCAGCAGAAGTTATTTGTTTCTACTGACATATGTGTCAACTGTTGGTACAATGAGACCCTTCTGTTTGGGACCCTTTTATACTGCCACAACAAATAAGAAAAAAGGAAAGAAGACTGATTAATAATGAACTGCATAATACAAGAATTATTATTATTATATTTTTAGTCTATATGATACACTTACTATCTTTACAGTTTTTACATTGTCTTATGAAATATTTTACCTTACAATGTAGATATAATGGAATATCCTGATAAGCAGTTAAAACTACGTCAACATATGCTCCACTTAAAATGCTTTGCCTTCACTAGGGTCCAGGCTTAATCTTGACAGGCAGACTATGATCTGTATAAGCAGTTAATATAGTGGGGGAAGATGAAGCAAGATAATGCAATTTTTCTGTGTGGAAAAATTGTGCCCTGTGGTGGGTGGGTTGGAGCCAGCTAGAACTGGCTGTGTCTGGCACGGGGCAGCCCCAGCCACTCTGCACAGAGGCTGCCCTGCAGCCCCCCACTGCCAGCACCTTTCAGTTAATTAACCACCCCTCCCCCATTAAATTTGCTCAGCTTCTCCTCAAAACCATCCTCAGTACCCAAGCTGAAATTATTAGAACATTAGAATAATGAGCTATGAAAAGACAGAAATATTTCACTTCTACCTTAATCAGTTCACTTAATTTCAGTGACTATTTAAAATCCCTCAAAGAATTCTGACTGTTCAAATTTTGATTTATTTTTTTTTCCTGTTCATCATAGCTTGTTTCTAATGGACAGATTTGCTTACTTTCTTGAAATCAGTGAATAGTCACCTAGGTTTTTCTTTATGATTTTTTTTTTTTCAAAATATTTTCAGGTTTATTTTAAAAGGATCTATAGATGACAAAAGAAAAAAACAAATTCAGAAACTCAGTGAAATTTTGTGAAACTAGGGAACAATACAGGAAATATGAGAAAAGAAAAATGGACAAAATGGTAAATATGAAAAACAAGAGTAGAGAAATTTATAATAACAGTTACATTGGTGAGTTATAATGAACTTTGTCACTTAAACTGAAACATAATGGACTACTACTACATTTTATTTCAAAATCTTTCTTCCCAATTTGACTCAGAACTCTTAGAAGAAAAAAAAAAATTCCATTGCCTGTCCAAATACTACTGAAGTTTTCAAGGACTGAGTTAGGGTACCTTTCATGTTTCCTAAAACTGGAATAGACTATCACTGAGATGATCAATTAAAACCTATTTATAAAATTTCCAGTGTTTGGTTGAAAGGCACAGTGCCAGCATCACAGTTACCATCTTCCCACACAGTTCCATCTGCTGATTTTAAGTATGTTACATGCACAAGTTATAGGGAAATCCTTACAGTTTAATTTACAAGGAGCAAAGAAAAATATTTGCATTACATCAGAATCCAGAATAGTTAACTGATTCAGAGGTGTATTCTGTTTTGCAACTTCCAGGAAGTATTTTGTGTGAAGAATTATTGCATTCTGAATACTAGAATAAGTCCTTGTTCAGATGTTACTAACAGCAAAATTGTTGCTTTAAGTAGTTCTTAAAAATTTATTTACTGCTATGGATGTATTACTGGATGGTATAAAAAAGCAAAAGAGTACTGATTTTGTACTATATCTCCATCCTTTGTATCACCTCTTGCAGGTATTTCTTAAATCAAATTTAAATTCAAAGGCCATTGGAAAAATACTTAGTGAACATGTTCTTAAGTATTAATTTATTTAAAACTCATCCTCCAGAATGAAAATGTTTGTGTTTGTTCTTAAATAGGTAAAGGTTATAATCTAGCACAAAACAGCTGTATCAATTCTGTTATCCCAAAGTATACTTTTTTGTTCGCTGCAATTCTGGTATTGAATAGTTCCTGTGAGCAGGACTATTTCACTAAGAAGTAATAAAATATGTTTTGCCTATTCTTGCAATTCTGAGTCTTTTAGTACCCCATGAGTATCTTATTTTTAGTTCAATATCAGAGGATAAGAACTGCTTCAATGGGTTTTGTGTCCAGTTATTTTTCCAATAAAAGACAGCCAAAAGCAAAATGATTTCAAGATATCTGACACCAAAAATTAAGACTGCATTTAAAAAAACAATCTATATCTTGATGCATTCATTGGTAGGTAAAGACAGTGAAACCAAATTGTCTTGTCTTTTTTTCAGTTATATCTTAATTATATTAAAACTTTTGCCTCTACAACATATGTAAAAATATATTTTTCAGATTAAGCAGACCATTTGCTAGTGTCAATTGCCATGACATGTTTTGCATTATTTTAATTTCCATAGTGTGTGCTTCTATGTTTTATGCTTTTTACAGTCATGTATTCTTACTGACCATAATTTGTTTTTGACATTCTTTTCAACCTTTTAGAGTAGCTATTATTCTGTTATTTCATTATATAATAGAAAAAAGTTCTCAACACTTATTTTTTATTAATTTTGTGCTGCATCAATTTTGTTAACCATGTATGGGAGAACTGGTCCAGCTGTAAACATGAGCAGCACCTAAAAAACATATAAAGCACCACCCTCACTGAAATTTTAAATGCCTTTTAGAACTAGATATATGGAATGACCTCTTTTTAGATTTTATTTCTCTATGTGTGTATGATATTTCCAGATCAGTACTCAAATGAAAGGATACCTCTTAGATAACCAGTTGAACTTCAACATATGTACCTGTTTTACAAGTTTCAAAACTTTTTAGGTTTTATTTTTCATTGCTAATGAGTTTTTCAGAGGCATAAAAAAATGTTCTGAAAAATTCTGAAAATTTCCTTAAAAAATGCTGTTTTCCCAGTCACTCATGAGAACTTGAAAACAGCAGTTACATTGCACAATAAACAATAAATAAACTTTTTTGTTCCTTGTAAGGAACAACAGACAGTAAAGCAATAAATACGTAAACAAATGGAAGTCTAACAAAAAGAATTCACCATATAGTGCCCACCAATCTTGAATGAGACCATACTTAAAGAAGGTAAATTGTAGAATGATAGCAGGCAAAACCAGAAACAAGAAGACAACAGACAAATCTTTATGAACATTTCACTCAACTAGTTAGTCTATCTTGCTCACAGAGTCAACAATGCCCAACAGGAAAGTAAAATCCATATGTATATTTTCTAGAACATATTAGATATAATACATATTTCTGTGAGTTTGATTTAAAACAAGAAATAGGTAGACTACAGAGAAAATATTTTAGATTGACTAATTTGATATTTAGTTTTCATTTGGTACAGTGCAGTTAAATGCTCCCACATGCCCTCAGCAATGCTAACAATGTAATATTTTAAATTTTACTTACTATTTTATTATAATGCAGAAAACATAGTATGAAAATGAGTTAATATATTAACTTATCCTAAAACTCATTAATGATAAATTAAATAGGTTACTACTTATGCAAAACTAAGCACCTAAATTTGGCCTAGACCGTTTCAGACAGATACAAGAAAACATTTATAAGCATTTGAGAATCTGGTTTAGGTTTTAGATTCACATATCAACTAATCAGACAAAACTAATTTGAATTTTAAAAATTAATTATTTTTACATACAACTTTCAAATCTTTTATGGACAAAAATAATTAACAAAAAATATTTTCTGGACACTGTGAAATGATTAATACATTTGAGAGTATTCTAATTTGCCCACAGAGAATTCAAGAACAGGGAGAGGTGAAATTCAATGAATAAATTAGAAAAAACTTTCTCAGCTTAAGGTAGAATGCACGGATCAGCAAATTTAGGGGCCTCTTTTCAGTGCTTACATTGATTAACTTTAATACATCATCCCAGTATTTTCTTTAACTAGCATGGTCTTAGGGATGCTGTTTGTAGTTGTTAATGTGTGTCACTCATTTCTATTGTATGTTAATTATTGTCACACTCGGTTTATTCATTTAAATAGGACATTACAATTAAATATTCTTTATATCATGTAATATACTCTTCATGTTATCCTACTTTTTAGATATGCCAGACACAAATAATTGAAAAGAATATAAATAAAAAGAATGTTGTCATTTCCTAATTAAGTAATTCTTAAGTAGAAAGACATTGAAAGAGTTGAACTGATTTCTACAAAAAAGTAATTAATGAAAAAAAAAGTAATTTGCATACCCAGATAATACTTGAAGCATTCCATGTCTTGGGTAGAAATCTCTTTTATGTTGAATGTCTACCTGAGTGTCAGTTAAGGCCCATTTTTAAATGGTAATTGGATCATATGAAAACCTTATGCTGAACTACTGCACAGGTAATTACATTTCTTAAAAGAAACAATCTGTTTCCACTGAAACAATTTTCACTTCCAACTACTTCAGTGGCTTTCAATTGTTAAGCAAATCTGAACATAGCCACATGTTTGGGAGAAAGAACATGCCTATTCGGTAAAACTGCAGTTTTAAGAGAATGCACTACAGCTTATAAGAATACAAGCAATTTGGGTCAATTAGCAAGCACAGATAAATGAGTTAAGAAGCTAAAATGGAATCTTCCCTTCATTGTACTGGGACCTCCTTGATACTATTCAAAGAGAGCTGGCAAGAAACATGATGTTTAAATGTCTTTGGAAATCCACCTAGGAATAATTATTTTGGGGTCAGACTCTTCTCAGTGGTGCCAAACAACAAGACAAGGGGCAATGGGCACAAATTGGAACACAGGAAGTTCCACCTAAACATGAGGAAAAACTTCTTTCCTGTGAGGGTGCCAGAGCAGTGGCACAGGCTGCCCAGAGAGGTTGTGGAGTCTCCCCTAGAGACATTCAAACCCCACCTGGATGTAAGTGTACTGCTCAAGGTGTAACATGCTCAAGCAGAGGGGGTTGGACAAGATGATCTCTAGACATCCTTTCCAACCCCTACCATTCTTTGATTCTGTGATTGCTAGAAAAAAAGAAAAGAGGACTACCTCACAGGTGGGGTGTCTGAATAATCTCAAAACTCAGTTTATGGGTGGATTTTTCTACAACATCTCATTAATTTGTTACTCTAAACCTAGCTGAAGGTTAAGAGACCTTGAGATGAAGGGAAGAAACAATTTTGACAATCTTAGAATAATTCTGTCATAAATGCTCAGCAATGAAACCATTTCTTAATGCTATATGTTTAAATAATAAAAGCTATGCTTCTATGTGATTGCTAAGAGTGCTAATATCCAAATCCAATGCAGGAAATAGTTAAAATATTTGTGCTACTTTACATGTATAAGGACTAACATAAGGCAACTATTTAGCTGATTTAGCAACATGATTACCTTGTCAGATATGAAATATGATTATAAGGGGAAACTTTGTGATCAATGAAAAGACCAGTTACTTGGAAAATAAATGTAATTAGAGTGAAAAAAATTGTAAATTCATGGACATACATGGGCACTATTTTGCTTGAATATTTATGGGAATACTGTGTTGTCTATATTTGATGATAACTGGTTGTTGAAAAGCTGACCTGTCATTCTGTCCCGTTTTTGGTGCAAGACTATATTAAACTTCAATTCAGGATGATATTAATCCTTTTTGTGCTCTCCTCACAGAATACAGAAGTGTGTCATCTGCAGCGCAGATACACGAACAGATCGGCAGGAATTTTCAAGGTTATTGATATAAATGAAAAAGTGAAAAAAGTAATTTCTTATGAAACATTAAAGTAATGATAGTATGATTAGACATTAAGCTAAAGGGTGAGGTCAAATTAATTTAGTCAATTAAAGATAGAAATAGAGTGGGTTTTATTTGGTTGCACTTTGTTTTTTTTAAGAAAAGTAGAACTAAACAAGGCTTAGGGACATTAATTATTATATTTTTAGTTTTTATTTTATTAACTTAAAATCCAAATAAGACTTAATAATAAGGTCAGTCCTTATGAGCATACAGTAATAAGAAAAGCTAAAAAAAATACATTGCTCAAAAAAAAGGAAGTTGAATACCAACTTATATGGACAGATATTTGTCTCATTGAAATAAAAAAAGAAAACTCATTAATAAGATATTTAAAGTCAGAAAGGCTATCATAACTGACCCACAAAAATCAAAGAAAAACCATACAATTCCATTGCTGAAGAAAAAATTACAGCATAAACTTCAGATGGACAGAATGGGAAGGAGAGTAAGAATGCAATATAGAGTTATATTTTAAGATTTTCTAGGATGTATATCATCTATTATTTTTGATTCTTATGGACATTCTTGACAATACTTCATTTGAACTGTAGAT
>VZTV01098943.1:0-17730 GCA_013400875.1 Anhinga rufa
GGGGGGTGGCAGGGTGGGACCCCAAGAAGGTGGAGGAGACCAGCAGCACCCTGGTCCAGGCTGCTGCTGCTCCTCACCCTGGGAGGCATCAGTAGGCTGCACCCCCAGGAATCTCCATGGGGATCCATGTCCCGGTGTGGCTGAGCTCCCAGTCTGCCCCCCTGCCCCCCCAAGTCTGGGGGGACTGGTAGCCTGCCCAGTCCCCCCAGTACACTTCCCCTCATAGGTGGGTAGCTGGGTGGCTCCCTCCATCTGGCGAAGCTGGGTGCTGAGGTGCGTGGAGCCCCCCCGGCAGCGCCCCAAGTCCAGACAGCAGCTTGATGTGGCCCCCCGACCCCCCAGCTGGTATTAATGCCTGGGAGCTGGCAGGGAGCCGGAGCCAGCAAGAGGCAGGAGGGGAGGATGCCGGGTGGGGCGGGGGGAAGGGGCTTAACCCTTTGGTACCAGGGCTGCCTGGCCCACCCAGTCCGCTCTGGGAGTTGGGGGGGGATCCCAGGGTCAGTTTTGGGGTGCACGTTGTCAGAGGGGTTGGTCCTGAGCTCCTGCTGCAGGGATGCTGAGAGGGGGTGAGATGGGGGCGATGAGGCAGGGCTCAGGATTGCCTACCTTGAGGAGCCGAACAAAAATTGCCCCTGCCAGCACAGTGTATGCGGTGCCGCTGTCGCCCTGGGCCCTGCTGGGGCTGGTTGCCCCTTTGGATGTGGTCCAGCCCAGGAATGCACGTCAGGGGGGTGACAGGCACATGGAGCCTCTTGTCTGCCTCCCCTTGGGGTCCCAGTGGAGGCAAGCCGCTGCAGGATAGCTGGGGCCATGCTGCCTGTGCCCCTGCCATGCTGTGCTACCTGCTACCGTGCCTTCGCCCTCCAGTCACATACCAAACCCGGGCAAGCCCAGGGTGCAGAGGCAGAGGCGATGGTGAGCGTGGTGAATCGGGTCTCTGGTCCGGCGGAGTCCAGCAGGAGGGGCTGAGGGGGCTGATGGCAAACACAGCGCAGGCAGAGCGAGCCGCTGGCATTAAAGGCTGGTCTCGGCAGGAAAAATGGCTGGTATGAAAAGTCTGTGGACAAGTCCAGGCTGGAAAGGAGTGAGCGCTTCCTCCCCGTGCAGCAGGCACCACTTTCCTCTCTGAAAGGTGGTTTTCAAGGGTTTTTGGCGGCTGCTGGGGCACCTTGTCCACTGCCCTTTCCCACCCAGGGATGCATCCCTTGCCCCGGTTCAGAGCATCTTTTCCTTGCTGCCAAGGCGAGGGGAGGCTCTGGGGATCCCCAGCTGGACCCAGTGCCTGCCACCCTGGCGAGGTGTGTGTTAACGCCTGTGGCCGTCCTGCAGCCGCCTTCGTGCCCTGGGAGCGGGATTAATTCCGGGAGTGGGATTAATTCTGGATAAGCATGGTTAGGCCTGCTGTGCTGCAGGATGGGGGCTGGTTTGGGGTAGGGTTTTTTGGCCCCGGTTTGGTGGAGCAGAGGTCCCTGGCTGTGCCCAGGGGACCTGGGAGTGTCACCCAGGTGCCCATGTCAGGATCTCCAGTCCTCCTCCATCCTGCCTGGGGTGGTCTGGCAGGGCTCCTCCCTGCTCTCGTTGCCCAGAGGTGAGATTTGCAGCGGGAGAAGGGCTGGTTTGCACTTGTACACAGAGAAGAAAAGCCAGCAGCGTGCCGGATCTGAGCACACTGGGATTGGGAAGGGATGCCGCTTGCCCATTCTCTGCCTGCGCTCTTGCAGCAGCAGAGGAGAATTAGCCCAGGGTCTTCCTCGGAGGCCAGCCGGGAGCCACAGGCCGAGCTGCCGGTAAGCAGCTTTCACGAGTCAATAATCTGGACGTGGCCTCCTCGAAGTCATGGGGCTGTGAGACGGGGGGCGGCAGCGGCGTTTCCCAGCCAGCCCAGCCCCTTCTCTTGTGTGGGGAGCCAGGGCTGGTACCCAGATCCCCAGCCCCAAATCCCCCAGGGCAGCTGCAGGCAGTGGGGCTGGGTGTGATGGGAACTGGGCTGTGGGACACTGCTGTGGTGAACTGGGCTGCCCTGCAGGGATGTGGTTGTGGTACTGCGGGGGACCCGGTGACTGCTGATGGGGGCACGGCTAGAGGGATGCTGCTGGGACTGGGGTGCGGATCCCCTCCAGCAGCATCCCTGGGCCGAGGCACTGCCTGGAGGGAGCAAGGTGGCTATGGCCTTGCGCTGGTGCCCGGCGGGGTGCCGGGGAAGGAGCTGTGCTGGTGGGAGCCACCGTGTCCCCCCCTCGGCGCCTCGCCTCGGCTGTGCTGCCTGGAGCCCCGCCAGACCCGGGAGCGTCTCCGGGTTTGTTTGCCTTTGCTTGTTATCACGCGCCGGAGGTTTGTCGCAGCTCCCTGGGGCCTGCGTCATCCTCTACGGAGCCCCATCGTCTCAGAGTGCTTTAAAAAAAACATATATAAAATAACGAAGCATTAAGAAAGGGGCTGGAGCTGAGCTCCTTCGCCCTGGTGCAGGGTGATGGGCTGGGTGAGGTCATCCCCTGGTCCTCCCCACCATCCTGTGACCCCCATGGTCCCTGTCCGTCTGTCCTCCCTCTCAAGGCTTTCCTGTCCGTTTGTCGGTGGGAGGAAGGTGACCGGCATGGAAAGAACAGAGCTGGGAGCGGCTCCGGCACAGCTCCCTTTTGCCAACAGCTCTTCCCCAATCCAAGTCCGGTGCCGGCCAGAAATAGGGTGGATATTTTTAATCATCTCCTTGCTAACAATTCCCCCCCTCTGCAGTACACATCCTGCAGCCCCCTCTCCTCCAGACTTTCCTCTGTGCAGGGGGCTCGGACTCCAGAGAGGTTGGTGCTTTCCCTGTGAGGATGCAGGCAGTGATGATGATGATGATGGTGATTCATCCCTACGTGTCCTGCTCCCTGTCCGGCATGGGAAAAGCGTGTGGGAAGGAAGGGTGGGCTCTTGCCCCGCATCGCCGCGGGAAGCCCTCGAGGTCAGGGCTCTCCATGGGGCTTCAAAGGGGGAGCCGCTCCCCCCTCCCCGCAGCGACGGGAACAGCCATGCCGGCACCTCTTGGAAAAGCTGCGCAGAGGTCCAACTGGGGGGCAGCCCTGGCCGGGAGGGGCTGGGTGAGAGGCAGGGCAGTTCCTGCAGGAGGGGAAAAAATCACTTTAAAAAGAATAAATCAAGCGGTCAAATCTCCTTTTGGCTCTGCTGCCAGCCCCTTGCGTGACCTCGCTCCTGGATGCCTTGTGCCTCAGTTTCCCCTCCTGCCCTGCTGGCATCTTGGCTGGTGGTGGGGGACATTGGCATGCTTGATCTGGGACAGGGGGGTGGCAGATGGCTGGAGAGGAGCCCAGAGAGGGGGCCATGTCCCCGGGGGCCGCCCAGGCGCCCTCCTAAGCTGCCGCAGCTGTGGGCACCGCGCGGCAGCAGCAGGCTGGGATAAACATGGTGGGGGACACAGGGGGGATGCACAGGCAGGGCCAAGGGCACGGGAGAGCCAGTGCTGGGGATGTGCTGGGAGGGCTGGTGCCAGCAGTCCCCACCCTGCTGTGGGTCAGGGGGTGCACTGGACCCCCGTGCTGCTCCTCGGACCCCTCAAAGGTGGGGGGGATGCCATGGTCCCCTATCCCGTGCCCTGGGGGACGGGGACACAGGGCTGAGCCTGGCAATTCCTAAGAGGATTTCTCTGGCTGTGTTCATGGGGGTCTGCAGCAGAGTGCCACCCCACCCGCCGGGACCGGCTGCCACCGGGACTGAGCCCCCCAGGCTCCAGCTGCGAAGCTCCGTAAGCTCCTTACCTCCCCCCCAAACCCTCCCCCCATGCGATTTCAGTCCCTCCAAGCCAATATCTAATAAGCTCATTATCCCTCAAATTAACGATGGTCCTTTTGGAGCAGTGTAGCCCTTCCTGGAGTCCTGGCATATGTGTCCCTGCTGGCCCCGGTGCTGCCGGCTCCTGCCTGGAGCACCCCCAGCCGCTTCCTTCCCCGCTGCCTTTTTGGCATGGAGCAAATGGCCTGGAAAAGGAACCACCTTCCCACCCAGCACCTTGCCCTGCTCTCAGCGTCTGCAGGAGAAAATAATGTAAAAAAATTTAAACAAAAGCCCCAAAGATGGCGGGTGGGGACCCCTCAGCTCAGCACTTTGCTTTTGCAGGGATTAAAGTGTTTATTTCTGAAGCCAGGCTCCTTCCCGAGGGGATTTTCCTGCTGCCGGAGCATCCCCTGGCCTAGCTGCCTGGCGGGGACCGGGGTCACTGCTGCTGAGTGATGCTCAGTGGGGACGGGGTCCCCCTGCCAGCGATGCTTGCTGGGGCACATTCCCCTGCGAGCACTTCAGGCAGGCTTGCTCGGGGATGAATCAGCGGTTTCGGCTGAAAAAAAAATGTGGTTTTGCTTTTTTTGTTGTTTTTTTGGCCTGCGCCCAACCGGCCGGGCAGCAACGGTGGGGGGAGCACCCGGCCGGCCCTGCTTTTATCTCACAGGATTTGACTCGGGCAGCCGTGGCACCTGTCCTCTGACATGGGGGCTGGCGGAGTGGGTGCCAGGGGCTGGTGCAGGGCGATGCTCCTGGGGGGGCTGGAGATGGTCGGGGGTGGAAGGCAGCAAGCGGGAGCTGGAGCCATTTCATCTCCCAAGCCCCAGCAAGGCAGCTATGGATTCCTCCCACCTGTGAATCAGTTAAATGGGAAAAGAGCTTGGCTGGGGGCCACGGAAACTCTCTTATTACATGTAATTAGCTTAATTACATCATAAATAACCCATCAAGGGGTAGCGGAGTGATGCTCAAACAAATAAGCAATTCTGCTTTCATCAAGCGACCCACCCAGCTCTTTGATCAGGCCCAATAACAACAAATGCTTTAAACGCATGAGGGGATGTATCCAGCCCCCCATCCCTCCCCTCTGACAGGTACCCATATAGCTGCATCCCAGATTTCAAGCAGGGAAAAAATCAGGGGGGAGTACCCCCAAAATCTGGGGCACACTTATGAATTTGTGCGATAAAATACTTCCGGATGGAGCTGGGATTTATCCGTGCTGGGCCAGGCTCCCTTGGGATCGGTGCTGGGCTTCTCCATCGGCATTTGGAGTGAATTCATTCGCCCTCATGGAAAGAAAGGGCTCCCGAAAGGCACTGCTGCCGCCAGCCGGGGGGAGAGCGGTTATTGAATATAAACACGCCGTGTAATTTACATGCTAATTATGTTGAATGCGCTACAAGCCCATAATTAGAAACTAATTAGGTGAGAGCGCCTGTAATTGGTTTTGGGGGGTGCAGCGATGATGCACCTGGGGAGGTGACCTGCTCAGGTCCTAATGGCATTGACTCTTCATACCGGCGCCCTGGTGATGTTTGGGGGGGCGGGAGGGATTTGGGGGGCTGGGCTGGGGTGAGCAGCACCCTGGGATGCTCTGTTTATCACCCTTGCTTTGGAGATCGGCGCTGGTCTCTGTGCCGATGGTTGATGGGTAGGGACTGCTCATTCCTGCCCGACAGGGACGGGGATGGCCACCAGCAAGTGTGGAGGTGTGGGCAGCTGCCCGGCAGTAAATTCAGCCCGAATTTGGCTTTATGCAGGGAATTTGGCCTTGCAGAGTGTGTAATAGGGCGGTGCTGCTTGCCGCCACCACCACCGTGGGCAGAGCCAAGCATTGCCCCTTGTTGCTGGCCAAGGGTCTGATGTGTTCCTGGCCACCGGCATCGCTCGAAGGCACAGGGTAATTAAATCTCAGTGCCTGAGGCCACCAAACACCAAGCGGGATGCTGCGAGGGGATGGTCCCCAGGGAGGCCACCCCGGCTGCGATGCCGGGTGGCTCCTGGCTCCGGTGCTGGGCAATTAAAATGGGATTAGGCTCTCCGCCAGCCAGGGAAGCTCTGCCGGGCCGGGGTTGGTGGCAGGGATGCGGGAGGGAANGGTGGCGGTTTGGGAGGTCAGAGGTTGGGGCAGGGGCTCACCCACCCCTCTGTCCCCTTTGGAGAGGGCGTCACGGGGCAGAGGGTCCGTCCCCGCCCCGCTTTGGGGGTGCCCCCTCTGATCACTGGGGCGTGGGGGGCTGAATGGGGCCCCCAGTGGGGGGCTGGGGCCCTTTGTGCTGCTGGCCCTGGCTCCTGCTGAGCCCTGGGGCCGTCCATCCTGATGGATGCAGGATATTTGGGACCTTTGCTGGCACAGGGCCCTCTGTTGCTGGTGTCCTGGCGCTGCCTGGCTCAGCCCCAGGGTCCCAGTCAGGAGGGGAGGGCAAGGACAGGAGCATGTCCCCCAGTGAGGTTGGACATGGCACCCCTGGGCCAGGCAGCAATGGCAGATGTGGGGCTGCCCCAGTGTGGGGCTCCTGCCTGGTTTAACCGCCATCCCCAGCCCTGCCTGCACTGGGGTTGTCTCTGCACCAAGCAGGATGGCTGGGCACGCGGTTCCGGCCGCGGGTCCCTGCCACTGGGGACAACCTCTCCTGCTCTGCCTGCGTCACCCCGCTGCCGGAGCAGCCCTGCCCTTTCCTGACTCTGAGCCCTGTCACCGTCCCAGCGGGGGAAGCCCCAACAAACTGATCCCATGCCCACAGGGCGCTGCGTGGAGCACACGCACGCACACACGCATGCACACGCTGCATGGGGCACAGGCACACCCACAGGAGCACACCCACGCACACTGTGGGGCACCCACATACGCACACACGCTGCGTGGCACGCACGTGCACACACATGCATTGTATGGGGCACTCACCTGCACTCGTACACACACGAGCACACTTTTGTGCACAGGCACATGGGGGACACATGCACGCACGCACACATGCACACCCATGTGGTGTGGGGCGCGCACGTGCACACGCATACACACACACGCTGCATGGGCCAGCAGGGCAGCTGCAGGCCATGGGGCAGGCAGGGACTGGCCCCAGTGTGCTGTGGGACAGGCAGGGGACACCGTGGGACAGGCTGGGGGCACGATGGGACAGGCAGGGGATGCTGTGGGTGGTAGGCAAGCCAGCACTGGCAACAGGGAGCATCTGGAGCCCAGATGGGAGAGGCGGGAGGAGGAGCGTGCTGTGAAGCGGGCGGGTGGGCAGCCCCTCGGGCCTCCCATCCTTCTTGCTGCACCACCCTACCCTGCCATGGCAGGGGGCACCCCCAAACCACCGCCCCATCCACATGCTCACCACGCTCACCCCATCCATCCAGCTCCGGTGGGTGGGCGGACCCCCAGGCTGGGGGGAGGTTGATGTCACGTCCCCTGACACCGTTTCCCTGCAGCGCGCCCCGATGGGTTTCCGCCCCGTGGTGCTTGGCACGTACTGACCTCACTGCTGCATCTGAGCAGTGCTGAGTGGGCTGCAGGTGCCCTGCCATGGGGCCGGGGACCAGAGAGCACTGCTGCTGGCTGTGGGGCAGAGCGGGTTCTCCCAGTGACACTGGTGGGCATGGATCTGGCCGTGCCTGGGCATCCCTGTGTCCCCTTGGCCTGGGCTCCCATGGAGACCTCCCACTTTCCCCTGGCCAGCAGGAGGGTGAGTGCCCACCCTGCCCCAGAGGAGCTCACTCCCCTGTCAGCCCCCCAGCCCACCCCGGGATGCCCAGCAGGGTTTCCCCAGGGTTGTGCAAGGGTGTCCCTGGTGCTGCTGGGGTGCCAGGGTGCAGGGTAGAGCCCCTCCCTGCTCCCTAAAGAGGGCAGACCCCCACGTCCCCAGGGTGCCCAGGATGGGAAGGGACCCTGGGGACACCCGTGGGATGTTGCCAGCCCACCATGGGGCTGGGAGGTGGGAGGTCAGGGAGATGTGCAGGCATTTGGCATCCCGGCTGGGAACAGCAGCTGTCTGCTGGAGCCCTGCCCGGCCCTGCCTGGAAGCTGGCGTGCTCATTCCCGCTACTGACCTCTGGGACCCTGCTCTGCTCCCACCCGGGAAGGGGGGGTCCCCAGGGGCTGCCCCCAGCCAAGCCAGCCCCAGCACCCAGCGCCTGCACAGGGCACGTCCCTGCGTGGAGGGACAAGCTCTGTGGGGTGGGGATGCTCATGGAGCCAGTGTCCCATGGGGGTGGCATCCAAAGGGGGTGAAAGCTCCAAAGGGGGTGACATCCAGGGCACATGGCATCCCATAGAGGTGGCATCCAATGGCTGGGGGTGGCATCTGATGGCTGTTGGTGGCATCCAAAGGGGGTGGCACCTCCAAAGGGAGTGCCATCTCCAAAGGGGGTGGTATCTAGGGCAGATCATGTCCCATGGAGGTGGCATCTGATGGCTGTTGATGGCATCCAAAGGGGTGGCACCTCAAAAGGGGGTGGCATCCAGGGCAGATGTCATCCCATGGGGGTAGGGTCCTCTGTCTCGCTCCTGCCCTGGCCCCTGCTGCGTGGTCCTTGGCACCGGCCCACATCATCTGCAGCACTTCTGCCTTCCATCTGGCTGCCTCATTGCACTTGTGAATATTCATGACCCTCATTATCCTCTTTCACTCATTGCTCCCACACTCGGGCTAAAAATAACTTCCCAAGGGGGGATGGGGTGCACGGGGCGGGGGAGAGGCTCGTACCCTCCCCAGGAGCTGGCTCCTTGGGGTGCTGGCTCCTTGGGGGCCCAGCTCCCCCGTCTGAGGAGCCAGTGGCCTGGTTGAGACATGGGGACACAGGGCAGGAGAGGGATGGTGCCAGAGATTTTGGGAGCTGTGGACTCTTGGCTGGGGTGCCAGGGAGCCCCACTTCCTGCCCCTCTGGGTATGGACCTCCATTCTCTGTGGTGGAGTGCTGGGTCTCCTGAGCCCAGGTCCTACGGCCCCTTCCCCTGGCCACCCTTAGTTGTCCCAGCCAGCCATGAGCATCTCTGTCATTGTGCCATGTCCCACGTAGAGGTGGCAGCATTGTGGCACTCATGGAGGGGGATTTAGGGGCTGGAAGGTGAGTGTCATGGGCTGGAAGATGCCACCTCCTCTGCAGGACATCCTCCAGCTGGGACCAGGCTTGGACTCAGGGGCAGGGGTGGCACCGGGGGAAGGCAGGGGCCCCTGGGTTGCTGACTTGTGCCCCTTTCCCCCCGCAGAGCTGAAGGCGACGGGTACGGCGCACTTCTTCAACTTCCTCCTCAACTCCAGCGACTACCGCATCCTGCTGAAAGACGAGGACCACGACCGCATGTACGTGGGCAGCAAGGACTACATCCTCTCGCTGGACCTCCACGACATCAACCGCGAGCCCCTCATTGTAAGCTGCCATTGCAGGGCACGGGTGGAGGGAGGCAACGGGGCACCCAGAAGGCATTTTGGATGCTGGGGCAAGAGCTTGATGGGCAGTGCTGGTGCTGGTGGGGAAGAGGTAGGGCTGGGTGGGACCCCTGGTCTCCCCTGGGCTGGTGTCTCCACAGATCCACTGGCCCGCATCCCAGCAGAGGATCGAGGAGTGCATCCTGTCAGGCAAGAACAGCAATGTGAGTGGCCCCCACGAACCCCCTTCTGGTAGTGACGGGAGGGCTGGTGGCCAGCACTGGAAGGTGATTTGTGTCCTCGTGTCCTACCCTGGAAAAGTCATCCCCCAGGACCCCTGTAGCTCAGCAGCACCTGTGGCTGTGCCAAGATGGGTTGGCACTCAAAGGTGTTGTGTGTCCTGCCACACCTTCTGTCCCAGCCATGCAGGTCCTGCAGAGCTTCACGGGCAAGCAGGAAGACAAGCTCCCCACACTGCTTCCTCCTGACAGCCAGGGCTGGGCCCTTCAGCGTGCCAGCTCATGGCCCATGCCAAACCCTGTGCCGTGCCAATTACTGCCCCATGCCAATCTATGGCTCCATGCCAACCCATGACCCACGCCATCCCATGACCTGTACGAACCCATGACCATGCCAACCCATGGCCCCACCCCAACCCATAGGCCCATGCTTGTCCCATGCCAGCCCATACCCCATGCGAACCTTCCATCTTCCTGGCCCCTTGGCCTGTTTCCTCCCATCCCCAGCTCCTACCCCGTGCCAGGGGCTGGACCCCATGGTGCCTGCCCCAGCATGGGTGCTGGCAGCAGGGGGAAGGGGGGTGCCCTGTCCCCTTGCTGGCGTTGGCACCCCCTCCTCTACTTCCCAGGGGGAGTGTGGCAACTTCATCCGCCTGATCCAGCCCTGGAACCGGACCCACCTCTATGTGTGCGGCACTGGCGCGTACAACCCCATCTGCACCTTCGTCAACCGTGGGCGCAAAGCCCAGGTGAGGGGTGGGAGGGATGGGGGTGTGATGAGCTGGTGCCTGGCCCGGCGATGCCAATGCAGCCACCATCGGACTGCAGTGGGGTGTGGGGGGGTGGTGCAGCACAGCTTGGCTCTGCTGGCTGGTGCCAGGAGGTTTGGGGGGCAGTGGCAGTCTGGGGGGGCAACCATGGCTAACGTTGCCATGCTGCCAAGTGGGGCTGAGCCATCTCTGCAGACCGAGGACCTCTCTTCATGCTGGAACCGGGCCACCCTGGCTGGACCCTGATGCTGGCTTCCATGTGATGTGCCCTCCCACCCTGCTGGCCACAGCTGCTGCTGGATCTCTGTTGGGGCGAGGGATGTATCCTCCCCTGGCTTTCCACCCACCACTGGGCCACTGAGCCCCTCGCCATGGATGTGGAGGACATCTGGCACCGTGCCAGTGCCGGCGTTGCACAGGGAGAACTATGGCAGGGGCCGTGCTGACACATGCGTCTGTGCTGGGGTGTCCCTGGATGGATGTCACCTGGCCCCAAGGACTGCGGTGTGCAGCAAGAGGGTGCTGTTGAAGCTGTGTGCCACCGGGCTGGATGCACGGCAGACAGAGGAGCGCTTTCAGGACAGCCCTGGGAGGGAGCTGATCTCTGCGAGTAGCAGCACAGGTGTCCTGGGAGGCCCCGAGTCCTGTGAGGTATCCATCCCCTCCGTGCCAGGGGGTGGCAGGCCCTGGGCTGTGTCCTCCCCTGCAGTTGGAGCGAGCTGGGCGCTGCCAGCCCGAGTTGAGGGAGGAGCACGGCGCTGGACATGGAGGACGGGCATCTGCCCCAGTGCCCCCCATGCCTGGCACAGGCACCAAGAGAGGTGGATGCTGCTTGGACCACACTGGACTGGGACCAGAGTGGGCAGTGGCAGCATCTGAGGAGGATCAGGGGTGCCAGTGCAACTGAGGACAGCATCGTGTGTCCCCTCCAGTGGAGCCAGTGGCAGTGCGGCAGGGACAGGGGGTCCCAGTGATCCCCTCAGTGCTGGTAGCTTCCCCCATGCCATGGCTTGGTGCTGGGGTGTTGCTCCTCTGCATGGGGCACTGCCAGCTGGGTGGCAGGTGCCAGCGTTGCATCCCTGAGCGTGAGCCCAACCTGGCTGGCTGCAGGCAGCCACCTCTCCACTCTCCTGCGCTGGGGCACCCCAGTTCTGTAGGAGAGACCAGGATCCGTCACAGAGAAGCTCCTGCTGGAGGCCAGCCCAACCTGGAGCATCCGGGGACCCCCACCAGCACTCCTGCTCTTGGGGTCCCCCTGCCCGCCCCTGCCCCAAGGGGTCCTTCTCACCCACGACTGGCGCTAACTCTCTGCCCTGCTCCTTTTCCCCAGGGGTTTCCGCCGAGCCAGCCGGGAGGCCGGGAAAGCAGATCTGCCGACGGCCCCCTCAGCCCGAGACCAGCACAAAGCAAGGTGGGAACCGGTCTGGGAGCCCGCCGCAGCCATGCCCACCTCTACCCCGGGCCATGCCAGAGCCGCGGGCTCCTCCTTCCCACCGGCATGCTTCCGACCCCCAGCGGGCACCCCGTGCTGTGAGCATCCCTGCCATCTCCTTCCTCTCGGCACAGCATCCTCCAGCCACCGGCCTGGTGTCTCCACTTTCCTTCTCTCACTAACTCTTTCATCCCAGGCCACACACGGGTCCTCTGTGGGGGACACTGTCAGGGACAGTGGCTTCCCCTGCCCCGCTGCCGGCTTTGCCCGGCTCCAGGCTAGCTGTGTCCCTTGGAAGCAGGGCCACGTGTCGGCAGAGCCACGGGGCTCTGGATAGTTAGGGGAGGATGCCAAGGCGATGCACAGGAGGTGTTCTGGTACGTCTACAAAAACATTGCTGAGTGGCTGCTTCGCCCTGCCCCAGGAGGCAAGCGGGCTCAGGGAGGCGATGGTGTCCCTGGCTTCTGGGGACACCCAGCATCCAGCCTGCCCTGACAGTGTCACCCGCCGAGCCTCTCCCCTCTGGACTAATGTGGGTCGGTGCATGGGCTGGGGAGCGCGTGGGGCGCGGGCACCCTGCGGCAGCCTGGGGCTCCCCCTGCCCATCCCTCTGCCCCCAGTCTCTCTGCTCCGAGGGCGGGTGGTAGGTGGGCAGAAGGCAATGCTCAGCTGTGAGCATCTTGCTGGCTGCAGGCAGCTCCTGCTGCCAACTTCCCCAGTGCCAGCTGGGGAAGCACCGTTGCCATTTCAGCCCCCTCGGCTCCCCCAGGTTCCTCCCTCGCTGCTGGATCTGGTCCCAGCATCCGCGGGGAGGAGCTCCCCAGCGTGGCTCCCCATGCCCCAAGCGGGGGCTCACTGGGGGCTGCCAGCACCTGTTTTCCGGCATCTCCGATGCATTTCAAGGCGCGTTAGCCAAGCAGCAGTGCCAGCACCGCAACAGCTCATAGGTTGCCGGGCTGGGAGGGTGATGTGGTGCGGCCGGGCCCAGGGCTGCGCTGGAGGGCCAGGTTGTTCCTGCAAAGGGTTTGCCCAGCTCGGGAGCGGGGCCAGCGCTGTACAGAGGTGTTTGTGATGGTGACGGTGGCACAGGCGGCATGGTGCAGCAATGGGGACTGCGGAAACATGGCCATACCCATCTCTGGGACTGGGTGCCCCAGGAGGAGCTGGTGCCAGCAAAGCCTCTGGTGGGAGTTGCGTGCAGTGAGCATCCCGGCTTCCTACCCTTCCTGCCCTTCCCGGAGCCAGGGGCTCTGCCAGGACTCTGCGCACCTCTCGACAGAGGGTTGCTGCCCCCGTGTCTGTCATCCTGGCATCAAAGCCAGGGCACAGGGCCAGTGGGCAGCTCCACCAGCCTGATTTGGTTGCCTGAGGTTCCCCCCGTGCCCAGGCTCCCCACAGGTGCTGCCATGCTGCTGCTTCGTTCCAGCTCTGGGGGTCCGTATGCTGGGGGTGAGTGGCGACCTGGCTGGGCCAGCCTGGCCCTGCCTGCCCCTAGCTGGAACTGGCAGAGGATTTTGCGTGCATCTCTGGAAGCAGTGTGGGTCTCACCCCTGGCTGGGGACACACGACAGTGCCAGGGATGGCTGCAGGAAAGGCAGAGGCAACAGTGGAGAGATGGCTCCTAACGGCGTGGGGTGAATCTTCTGGAGTGGGCGCAGCATCTCACCACGACGCCACCCCAGCGGCGCCTACTGGAAGATGGATCCTGGCAGGAGGAGCATGGTGGGTCCAGCAGCTGAGCAGTGCCGAGCTGTGCCTCTGCCCAAACCCTGCCTGCTGAAACTGCTGGAGCTGTGTGACCTGGAGCCAGCCAAGCGGCATCCTGTGATGTGCAGCACAGTTGGCTGGAGCGAAGAGGTGGCCGGAGGGAGATGTTTGCCCAGAAGCGGGCGTGGGGGGATGGATGCCCTGTTTCAGCCTCGTGGCTCGGCCAAGTCTCCAAGTGGTGGAGGGCACGGAGAAGCACCCAGCAACATCGGAGGAGTAGCTTGTGGGGGCTTCAGCTTCTCAGGAGACCTGCAGACCCCCAGTATGGTCCATCCACATCCGTCCTCACAGCTGGGCTCCATCCTGGAGGAGGCTGCCAGTCCCAGAGGGCTTTGGAAGGTGCCACAGGGATGGAGGGGTGAAAGTGTAACCAGCTCCTCTGTTTGCTTCCTTCTCCAGGATTATATCTTCTACCTGGAGCCGGACAAGCTGGAGTCGGGCAAGGGGAAGTGTTCCTACGACCCCAAAGTAGACACTGTCTCTGCATTAATAAGTGAGTCCTGTAGCTCCCTGGGGCTGGCACTGCCTGCATTGGGCAGAGGGAAGATGCAGACAAGGTGGGACGACTGCTCCCACCATCCTCCTGCATTGCCCAAATATCCCCAAGGAGTCAGGCTCCTGCCCCTGCCACCCCTGCCCACTCCAGCTGTGAATGGCTGGGCACCCGGGATGCCCAGTCCTTGGACACCTGGCCCAGCAGAGGTCAGGGTCCTGGTTACAGACCAGTGCCAACCTCCCAAGCTCTCTGGGATGGCCACAGGCAGTGGCTCTTTGTTGCCTGGTGGCTACTGGCTGGGGTTGGATGGAGCCCAGGGCAGTGGGAGAAGGTGGGTGGACGGGACTAGGCGGGAGCCCCTGGCTGATCTCAGCCCTCTGCAGATGAAGAGCTCTATGCTGGTGTCTACATTGACTTCATGGGCACAGATGCAGCCATCTTCCGTACCATGGGCAAGCAGACAGCCATGAGGACAGACCAGTACAATTCACGCTGGCTGAACGGTGAGTTTGGGGTGTCATTGGCCCAGGCTCCCTGGGGACTCCACGGCTCCAGCCCTAGAGATGAGGCCCATCGTACTGCATCCTTCTCCCAAGACAGAGACAGTAGCCAGCATGGGCAGGTAGATGGGGGGTGGTGTGGGATGGATGGATGGAGGGTTGACAGTTGATGGATGGGTGGACATATGATGGATGGATGGGTGGGTGGATGGCCAGGTGGATGATGGATGGATGGATGGGGGATGGATGGGTGGGGGATGGATGGGTGGGTGGATGGATGGATGGATGGACGGATGACAGATAGATGGATTGATGACAGATGGATGGATGGATGGATGGATGGATGGATGGATGGATAGAAGGATGGAAGGAAATCTAGGGCAGATGGGCAGAGGGAAGGCTGTGTGGGGCATGGTGACAGATGTGCCAGGGACTTTGCTGGGCAGTGGGAGCAGCCAGCTGGTGAGAGATGGGGCTGGCTCTGCCAGAGTCCATGCGTGGGTTTCTGCAGGGCTGAGATGTCAACCATGTCGCCTGCGATCGGTGACCCTGAGCGCTCATCTTGCCCCCCTCCAAGCACCCCTGCCTGCGGGGCAGCAGCTGAGTAAACAGAGCAGAGCAGATGGGCTGATCCTGCCGGGTCGGGGAGCCGGCAGGGTGGTAACCTGAAGAGGGGGAGCTGTCAGCGCAGGCTGGGCACCGGCTGATGGATGGCAGGGAGAAGCTTCCTGAGAAGCTTCCAGGCTGTGTGGTTCCTCCCCGGGGGGGAAGACCAGTTCCCACCACCCTGCTTATAGAGCTGCTGTAGTCCTCTACCCTGTGGACCTCAGGGATGCTCCCAGGGACCTCAGGGATGCTCTG
The DNA here is from genome assembly GCA_013400875.1 of Anhinga rufa. Taxonomy (NCBI): domain Eukaryota; kingdom Metazoa; phylum Chordata; class Aves; order Suliformes; family Anhingidae; genus Anhinga; species Anhinga rufa. The sequence goes on from VZTV01098943.1 coordinate 15,218, forward strand.
AGCCCCTCCTGGAGCACTGATGACCACTAGAGAGACCTGGTTCCTCAGCCCACCCCTGCAGCTCTAGTCCACATCCAGCTCTCACCCTGTGACTGTGACAGTACTTCTCCAGGAGCAGGGCGATGCTGGATGAGAGGGGGGCTCAGCATCTGGCTGTGGCACAGGGTAGGGGGTGCCACTGGGCTGACAGTGCCGTACCATGCAATGCTGTTCCAGACCCAGCCTTTGTCCGTGCTCAGCTCATCCCTGACAGCAGCGAGAGGAACGACGACAAGCTCTACTTCTTCTTCCGAGAGAAGTCGGCCGATGCCCCGCTGAGCCCTGGGGTCTATTCCCGCATCGGGCGCATCTGCCTGGTAGGTGGAGCGGCGAGTGGGCAGGGAGCAGGCAGTGGGGCAGGCAAGGCTGAGCGCAGGGGTCCCTCTGTTGCAGAATGACGATGGGGGCCACTGCTGCCTCGTGAACAAGTGGAGCACGTTCCTGAAGGCCCGGCTCGTCTGCTCTGTGCCGGGACCCGATGGGATTGAAACACACTTCGATGAGCTCCGTGAGTGGGCGAGAGCGGGACCAGGGGCCTTCAGCACCCCTGTGGGCTTATGGAGCACCCTGGGGAGGGCTAGGGACCCCCTTACTGCCCCCACCTCTTACCTCTCCCATGCGGAGCTGCTCTCCCCCTGCCCCAGTGAACCTGGGTGCGAGAGGGGTCCTGCTTCCCCCATGGTGACACCCCCATCTTTCTGTCCCAAGAGGATGTCTTCATCCAGCAGACTCAGGACACCAAGAACCCTGTTATCTATGCCGTGTTCTCCGCTTCGGGGTGAGTGCTGACCCTTCTGGGACGGAGTGGCGGAGGAGGGGTCCCCAGCTGGGTGGGGGTCCCGGTGATGCCGCGGTGGCAGGCAACGCCAAGCCAGAGGGTGGCAGCAGGTCCTTCCTTCCAGGTCGGTCTTCAAAGGCTCTGCTGTCTGTGTCTACTCCATGGCTGACATCCGCATGGTCTTCAACGGGCCCTTTGCGCACAAAGAGGGACCCAACTACCAGTGGATGCCCTACACAGGCAAAATGCCCTACCCCAGGCCGGGCACTGTAAGTACCCCCCAGGCACACATGGGGAGGTGAGCCGGTTCCTGCCAGGCAGCTGGCTCCCTTGAACCCATGCCTGGATACCGGGTCACTGAGCGCTGGTGACTTTTGTGCCACAGTGTCCCGGGGGGACCTTCACCCCATCCATGAAGTCAACCAAGGACTACCCCGACGAAGTGATCAACTTCATGCGTGCACACCCGCTGATGTACCACGCTGTCTACCCCACCCACCGCCAGCCGCTGGTGGTCCGCACCAATGTCAACTACCGCTTCACCACCGTGGCCGTCGACCAGGTGGACGCAGCAGATGGGCGCTATGAGGTGCTTTTCCTGGGCACAGGTACCCACGCCGCGCACCGCGGGGAATGCAGCATGCTCCGGCGCGGCCCCGGAGGGCATGGGCACCACCAGGGCTGGCCAGAGCACGGTGCCCTCCGCCACGCTGGAGTGGGGCAAGGGGCTGAGACCCAACCCAAAATCCATGCCCCTGCTCAAGGCTCCAGCCTGGTCCTTACCCTGTCCCAGTGCCCATCCCTTGGACTCCACCATCCAGCCTGGTCCTTCTCTTAGCCCAAGTCCCATCCCCAGAGCCAGCAATCCAGCATGATACCTCCATCCTAGGGATGCCACCATCCAGCCTGCTTCTCCCCCTGCCCCAGTGCCCACCCCAGGGGCCCCACCATCCAGCCTTATCCTTTCCCAACCCTGGTGCCCACCCTATGGGCTCTGCAATCCAGCCTCGTGCTTCCCCTTGCCCATCCTAAGCCCACCATCATCCAGCCTCAAGCTTCCTCTGCCTGACTGCCCATCCTAGAGGCACCAGCATCCTGCCCTGTCCTTCCCCAGCCCCGGTGCCCATCCTGGGGTCACTGTTGCCCAGCCTGGTGCTTCCTCTGCTCTAACATGCATCCTAGAGTCCCTGTGATCCATTCTGGTCCTTCCCCTGCCCAGGTGCCCATCCCCGGCTGCTGTCCCCACCCTGCCCTGGGTGGTGGTGGTCCCTAGCCATGGGCACAGCTGCCCACTGCAGCAGGAAAGAGATGGGGATGGGCTTGGGGGGGGGGGTCCTTCCTCCCCCCAGCCCCAGCAAGGACCCCCTTCCCAGGAGGGGAGGGTGCAGGTGCCCAGGAGTGGCACTGAGCACCCAGGCACTGTGGTGTCTTGCAGATCGGGGCACCGTGCAGAAGGTCATCGTGCTCCCCCGGGATGACATGGAGACAGAGGAGCTCATGCTGGAGGAGATCGAGGTGTTCAAGGTAAGGGTTGTCCTGTCCTCCACCCTCCGCTGAATGTCCTTGACCCAGGCAGCCACCCCTTGAGACACCAGCCAGCCCCTTGGGACACCAGCCAGCTCCTTGGCTGGCTCTAGAGGGAGCCCAAGCATTGGTCCTCCTGCCTGCTGCCCCCTCACAGCTCCCCTGCCCTCCC
>VZTV01098943.1:29059-46484 GCA_013400875.1 Anhinga rufa
GCAAGGCACACGGCTGGGGGGTGGGCTGACCATGAAGGATGCCACCACCACGTAGCACTCAATGCTTTTAAATAGTTCCATAAAAAGGTTTCTTTAAAAAGCAACCTCAACCCAGCCGGTGTGGTGTGGTTTTTTGCGCAGTTTTGGGGTATTTTTTTAAATTTTTTTTTCTCTTTTTTTCTTTATTTACTAAAAGGAATGTTGTCGATCGTGTTTTCTGCCAGGTGGGCATGCCCAAGGGGACACCTGCGTCCCCCCCATGCCAGCAACACTTGCAATGTAAACAGTGAGAGCGCTAGGGCTCAGAAGCGAATGAACGGGAAGGCTGGAGTGGTTCAGGGGTTAAAAATCAAAATTAAAACCTCATTTTCCCCAGGAAGGCAGAACAGGTGACGCCAGGCGAGGAGGATGGCAGGGGGCGAGTAGGGAAGGCAGAAAGAACATAGGCCCTGCCACCACATTGGCACCCAAAAAGTCTCTTTATGGGGTGGGGACGTAGGGATGAAAAAGAGAAGCAGGAGTGGGCGGGTGGCACGGTCCTTCCTTCGCCGGCATGGACGGGGGTCCTAGGAGAGAATGGGCGGTGAGTGGGTCAGGTCTGGGGAGGGGGGCACAGGCACCCCCTGCCAGCCTGCGCCACGGTGGGGATGGCAGGCAGCACCTGTCCTGTCCCCGGAGGGTGCTCTGTGACCACCCCATTTGGGGGGCCACCACCAGGACCACCACCCACCTGGGCAACACCGGCCCTCAGAAGAGCCCGCAGTCCTTCAGGTTGTTTTTGATGATGACATCAGTGACAGCATCAAAGACGAACTGCACGTTCTTGGTGTCGGTGGCACAAGTGAAGTGGGTGTAGATCTCCTTGGTGTCCTTCCGCTTGTTCAGGTCCTCGAACTTGCTCTGGATGTAGCCAGCCGCCTCATCGTAGTTGTTGGCCCCTGGGGAGGAGGAGACGCTGGGCTGCCCTGCAGCTGGCCCAGGGACACCGGCACCCCCCTGCCACTGGTACCTAAGGGCTTTGGGCTCGGCTTGGCTCCCCCCACCACCACAGCCACCGCCCCAATGCCAAACTGATGCTCCCCAGGCACAGCTAAACCCCCCCCAGGACTGCTGCCCCTTGTTGACCCCCATCTTCCCCCATACCCTGGGGCACCCCAAACACCACTGCAACCCACTTGCTGCCCCAACACACCGCTCCCCGGGCATAAGAGCCAGCATCTCCATCCCCAGCATCTCCTGCTACAGTGTCCAGGCAAGGCACTGCCAGCTCCTCCTGCCAGGGGGACCAGGGAGGGCACCAAGGGACCCCACAGTACCTGTGTACTCTGGGAAGCAGATGGTAAGGGGGCTGTGCACAATCTTCTCCTCAAAGAGGTCCTTCTTGTTGAGGAATAGGATGATGGACGTGTCTGTGAACCACTTGTTGTTGCAGATGCTGTCAAACAGCTTCATACTCTCGTGCATCCGGTTCTGGCAGGGGAGACGGCAGCCTGAGCCGGGCAGGGACCCCCAGGCAGTGCCCACCCCACTGCTGCCCAACCTGCTGCCCCCCCACTGCTCTGCCAGCCCGGGCAGGGGATGCTGAGGGCCCTGCAAGGCTTGGACCACTCTGGCCAGGGCACTGGTGGCCACCAGAGGAGGGGGTGCTTCCCCAGCCACCCAAGGAGGGGATGGCTCACAATGCTGGCTCCGTCCTGCCCAACTCACCATCTCCTCATCTTCAGCCAGCACCAGGTCATAGGCACTCAGGGCCACGCAGAAAATGATAGCCGTCACCCCCTCGAAGCAGTGGATCCACTTCTTCCGCTCCGAGCGCTGGCCACCTACATCGAACATCCTGCGGCAGGGAGGCGGCGTGGTGGTGGGTGGCAGCTCCCTGCCCCACCGCCCTCATTTCCCAGCTGCCTCAGTTTCCCCAGCTGCCCAGAGCAGGAGCAGCACTGGGGTGGGGAGATCAGGGTGCCTCTGCCCCAGAGATTTTGCCAGTACTGCAGATCTACCCCAGCACCCATTGCCCAACCCAGGGATGGGGTAGTGTCTGGGCTCATTTCCCAGCCAGAGCAAATCCATGCCGTGAGCTGAGGCAGGATCAGGCCCTTTCCCAGGTGTCAGTGCAATGCTCCCTGAAGCCAGGCTCCAGGAGATGCTTTCAGAGACCCGCTCCAGAGCGGGTGCTGCGGGGTTTTGGCAGAGACCTCGGACCAAGTGGAGCCACGATGCTTGGCTGAGCAGCTGGGGGCTCAGTGGGACTGCAGGGAGCGCAAGGGCTCAGGGAATGATCCCAGTGCGCTGCGTGCCTCTCCTGCTGCAGGCAGCAGAGGATGCCCTGCCTCCATGGAGAAGAGCCCAGCAGCAGTGCCAGGTCCACTGCCAACCTCCCAGCCAGCAGAGAGGCTTCCTCACTGCTGTGCTCCACCGCCCCTGGACCACCCTCTCTGGCCCGCTGCCACCTCCAAAGCACGGCCCTGGTGATGTGTGACTAAGCACAGCCATCCCACCAGGGTGGCACAGGGGCCCCTGAGAGCCCCCTGCACTCGGGGAGGACCCCAGCAGATCTTTCTGCTGGCAGCTCCGTTGCCAAGTGACTAAATCTCCTGGGATATGGGCGATGCCAGCTTTCTGCCTTGGGAACCGGAGCCCTGACTACTTCCCGCGGGTTTTCAGTGGAAAGCAACCCTGGGCTGCCAGTGGGCAGCAGCACTGGTTCCCGACCCAAGACCCCCCGGCTGCCGCTCAACGGCCATCCCGCGTTGGGAAGCGCGAAGCACGGAAGCAGCGTCACAGCACCCGGAGATGCCTTCCCCCTTCCCCTCCTCGCCAGAGGCTGGATCCGCCCCTGGGCTGAGCCCTGCGAGATGTTTTTGAGGCTGCTCCAGCTATTTCAGTGGTTTCCGCTCTCTGAAGCAGCAGCTCCCGCCATGAGCAAAGCCAGGGGAGCTTGGCATGTGCAGTGTGCAAGCAGAATCTGGCCCGGCATGTGGAGGAAGGGTTGGTTTGTTTTTTTTTTTTTTGCCTTGGAAGGGGTCAGACATACTTGAAGTGCAGGTCCTTGAATGTGAAGTGGGTCTCTACTATGCCAGTGGTCTTCACCCTGGTGCGCAGCACGTCCTGCTGGGTGGGGATGTAGTCAGCACGGGCTATCCTCTCCAGGTCATTTAGGTAGCTAGGGAGGGAGCAGAAAGGTACTGTGGAAGCTGGACCATGGGGCATGACCCACCCAAATCCCATGGGGAATCCCCACACCACCCCAGAGCCCCCTGCCCACAGCCGGGCATTCTCCATTTGGGGTGGGCAGTGGCGAGCCAGGCAGCACAGCAGACCCCATCTGCACCCCGGGGTCACCCTGCCAGACACAGGCAGGGCAGGGCAGGAGGGCCAGCTGCTGGCGCAGCAAGGGGACACACGGGAACGAGGGGCAGCATGCCGGCAGCTGGGGCTGGGCAGGGGATGCAGCTGAGCTGGGGGGGCTCCCCCCCGTTTCCCCAACCACTTGCATGGGGGAAACGGCAAGAGGAAAGTATTCACTGCTATGGCAACCAGCCGCAGCACCGGCGGAAACAATCGATGGCGCCGTGCCATTTATAGTCAAAAAACACAAAGGGCCGGCATCCTGGGAGGAAGCAGGAGGCGGGTGGCCAGAGGGATGGGGAGCACCATGGCCAGGGGGCTGCTGCTCACCCCGAACCCCCCAGTGTGGCATTGCCTGTCCTGCTGCCTGCCTGGCCCTGCCAGACGCTGGCTCCTGGCAGCGGTGGTGACTCGGTCCCCAAGCATCCTGCCGGGACCAGCTGAGGGATGCCGAGGGGACCAATGCAGGTTTTGATTTCTCCAGCTCACGTTGCTTTAATTGGGTTATTATAAACAGGCTCCTTTAAGCGAATTAGGCTTGCCCTAATTAAGGCCTTTGCAGCCCCGTAATCTGGTGAAAGCCAGATTACAGCTCGCGAGGTCATGGAGATGCCCAGCTCCGATGGCAGCATGGCCACTCGCCAGCTCCCGGAAAGCCAGAGCTATGGGTGCCCCGGGACTCTGCCATGGGTGCGAGGGTGGGGGGGGCCAGCACGCCACTGCCACGGAGCGGCTCAAAAACAGCCGGAAACACACGCGGCCTCCGGCTGACAAAAAAACAGGAAACACCGTGGCAGGGCTGTGCACGGCACGCCAGCAGCACTTGGACCTCGCACCCAGCCCCAGTGTGCCAGCGAGCACCCACCCCAAGCTCCTGGCACCCCAAGGGGCTGTGGAGGAGGAGGCTGGGGGCTGCTGCAGAGGGCTGGGGCACAGGTGAGCTGCATGCCCAGCACGGCACGGGGCTCCTCCTCCCCAGGGTGCCCTGTGCCAGCGGCACTGTGGGCGCAGCACCATCCCCAGGAGGTTGGACAGGGCATCGGCTACACCACCTGCATCTCCACGGGGCTGGAGAAAGGGTGGAGCAACAGCTTGAGGGAGCCCAACCCCCGTAATGTGCCTAATCCTCCATGAATGCATTTACAGTGATACTTGATTTTCAGACACTTTGCAAATGTATTTGGTCAAACCATGTGTGCGAGCTGCCAGGCACCTGCCGGCTCTCCTGTGCCTCCAAACCAGTACCCACGGCACAGCGCAGCACTGCCGGGGAAATGCTGGCGCTGGCTGGGGAGGGATGGGGCTGAGTGGGACAGGGGCTGTGGAGGGCGGGCGGGTGCCAGGCAGGAGGAAGCGAAAGCTGCAGGGACCAGAGGAGAGCGCCGGCAGGAGCTTCTCTGGGGTCAGTGCTTGCCAGGAGTGTTCCTGCAACCTCTTCCCCCCAGTGACCTCAGTGCAGAAGCAGGACCCGCCAGTGTCAAGTGGGAGGGCACGGCTGGCCTGGCACACAGTGGGACCAAGCAGCCCCCAAGACGGTGGCAAGTCCCAAGGATGCTCAATCCCCAGCGGTGCCACATTGGCAGGGGTTTCCCAGCACATCACGAGCTCCCCCAGCCCTGCTTTACCACGAGGGGTCTGGGCACAGAGGGCAGGAAGGCACTGTGCGAGCTGAATGCAGCCTTGGCTGCACCACCCTCTCCAGCAATCATACTTTAGGCAGATTAACTTATTTATTAAATCTCTTCAGGGATAAACCCAACCAGATGCAGGCAATTTATCTACCTAAACACTAGTTTGCTGGCTAATAAGCTAGTGTAACGCCACGTCTTTCCATATAAACTCAGTTAAAAAGAAAAATAAAAGCCTCTTGTGCATCCTACTCAGCCTGTTCAGACTGTACAGGGTACACAGTGCTTTCTTTAGGGCTTTTTCTTGCCTTCACAGCCCACAAAGGGCCACGAGGACGGGCAGGACCCCTGGCCATGCTCACATGGGGGGAGCCATCTCACGGAAGCCAGGAGAGAGCATCCTCCAGGGAAGGGCATGGGCACAGAGCAGTGGCAGGAAGGGGATGCCCCGGTGCCCCCCTCCTGGGGGATGCAGCACCCTGCCAGAGGAGGAAACAGCTTTCGAAACATCCGCCTTCCCAGTTCTGCTCCAGCCTAGCCCCAGCGCTGGACGGGGAAGTGGCAGCACCAGCCCCCAAGCCTGGCAATGGGCAACAGTAGCCCCTGGGGGGATTTTCTGTTGCTCAATAAAAGCAACACAGCCCACAGGGCTTGGATCCAGCTGAGCTGGGGGAGAGAAGCAGGGTACTCACTAGGCAGCAGAGTCATTCAGCTGGTACTCTCGGGAGCGGTTAAAACAAGCCTGGACCCCGTTGTCAGCCCACAGCCTCCGGATCACGTTGGCCAGGTCCTCTGGCATGATGCCCTGTTCCTCAGCAGTGCAGGAGAGTGCGAACAGCTGCCGAGCATCATCCTGCAGGGAAAAAAAAACAGGGCTCAAGCATTGGCATGGGGTTATCGAAGTTCGCTCTGCCCCAAGGGCCTGACTGGACCCCACCATGTCCCACAGGGACAGCAAGGCAGGAGCTCCAACAGTGGATGGGGACAAGACCCAAGGGAAGCAGCAGGACCCCACCCCTGCACCCATCAGGTGCTTTGCCGAGACAGGCCACCCATGGGTTATGCTTTGGGTCCTGCCATCCTCAGCACCAAGGACAAGAGGTCACAGCTGGCCAGGGGGCAGCAGGGCTTGGGCAGGGCCACTCGTAATCCTGGTCCAGCTTTGGGCACATCTGCTTTTGCCCCCCAAGAACTCCCACCCCTGCCAGGTGCAGCGGGAGCAGGATGGCACTCACCGCTCTGGAGGAGTCTCCAAAGTCGATCTGCAGGTTCCCCATCGCCTTGATGATGGCCATGATGGACTGGATGGTGTTGCTGTAGACCACGGCTTTGTACTGCCGGCACTCCTCCTCTGAGTAGCCATCCTCATGGATGATCCTGGGGCAAGGGAGAGAGGCAGGCAAGGTCAGCCCTTTGTGGGGCACCCCAGGGTGCTGCCCCCCACCCATGCTCTGTGGCAACACTGATGGGGAGCTTTCCCTGGCTGCCACCGGTTTTGGAGCCCACAGCCAAGGTCTGCATGGTGTCGGCCACAGTGACAGTGCGGGGACCACTCACTTCATCTGTTTGACGATGGTGCTCTTCCCAGACTCGCCGGCACCTGCAGAGAAACAAGAACAGGGGACGAGCAGTGAGGTGCTGCCCAAAGCCAGGGACCCAAACCATACTGGGACCCCCCCAGCCCAGGGAGGGAGGGTGGTGGGCACCTCAGCCATTGGAGATTAGCTCCCGGTGTTGGCTGGAGCAGATGTTTGGATGGGTGCCAGGAATGTCAGGGCCAAGAAAGGGGGAGGAAAAGGAGGGCCTGTGGGGCATCTTGCAATAGCTCTCAAGAGAAGAAATGACACCTGCTCTGGGCCAGGAAAATGGCATCAACGCACTAATATTTTCCCTGCAGTCCCAGCACACTGCAACCAAGACAATTGGCAGCCCTGGCTTCGGTCAAGCTTGGGGATGCCCTGCGATGAGGGGCTAAGACCTGCCCATCACCTGCCATCCCAGCTCCAGGCAGAGCTTGAGCTTAGCTACTGCATCCCGCATCCCTGTTGCACTGGGGAATCATGGAGCACCAGCCTCACTGCGTGCCCACAGCTGGAGCCAGCGGCAGCCAAGACATGGAGATGCTCGTGCCACCAGGTATGGGCAGGGGGCCAGGCACCTGAAGCCAAGTACCCCAGGGAACTCGGGAAGAAGCTGCCGCCTCCACCAGCCAGCTCGAGCGGCTCCCAGTGGGATCAGCCGCCCCCGGGTTGCTTTTTAAATAGCGCGCACTTTCCAGCCTCCCAGGTCCCGTGCCCCAGCCATGCTGTGGAGGCGGCTGCCAGCATGGAAAGCCAACGGCTTTTGCGGTGGGTTTATTTTTCAGCATCCATACGCAGGATGCCAGGGGTTCAGAGGGGACTGCCAGGGTACCTAAGGCTCCTCCTCCGCTGCCCCATCCCCCTTGAAGACATCACCCCCACACAGGTGACGTGCAGCTCCCAGCCCACCCCTCCCTCCCCACATTGGGAGCAGGGAAGGAACAAAGTCACCCCGGCTGCAAGAAAGGGGAAGCTCAAAGGGGAAGCTGAAAGGGACGGCGTGTGTCCCTTGTCCCCTCTCCGGGCAGGGAGTGCCACCAAGATGAATGAGTGCCTGGCTTGCCTCGTCCCAGAACACCCAGCAGGACAAGCTCCCTTTGGCCGGGGACCAGCGTGGTCCCTGCCTCCAGGTGCCAGTCCCAGGGGATCCCCCTGAGCCAAGGCTGTCCCTGCGTCCTCTACCACCTCTCCCGGTGGTCCCTCTGCCGCTGCCCTCAGCCACGGAGCTGCCCTTACAGGGGGCCCCAAGCAGGCAGCAGCAGGGATGTACCAGCACGGCCGCAGAGGGGGAAGAGAGATTACAGAGGAGGGAAAAGAAAAAAAATTAAATAAAAAAAAAAAAGGAGATTATGCTAAAATTAACCAGGAAAACAGAGCCCATCATACCAGCTGAGACACGGCAGCAGGGAGCAAACACCTTCTGCCCGTGCCACCAGCATAAGCGCGGCCTAGGTGACGGGCACGTACCCCCATGGTCATCACCATGGGCACTGCTCAGGGCATGAAGCCCCCCAAGGTTGGGGCCATATTGAGGCTATACAGACCTTTTATTTACTGCCATGACCACCCTGCTCCATGGTTTCCATGCTATATGTGCTGGGGGAGCAGCTTTGCTCGGTCCCAAGGTAATCACTCAGCACGGCGGGGTGACCCAGCACTGCCGACCCAGCCTCTGCCGGCGCCCTCAGGATGCTGACGCGGCACCCGGCACAGCCCGGCCAGCCCTGCCGGGCCGGCGTTCGTGGTCAGCACTGGCAACTCCTGCCTGGAGCTGGGAGCAGCGGGGGGAAGGACTCAGCATATCCCTTCATTTTTTCCATTAAATATCTCCGATTTCTGGCAACACCGCCCCATACCGCAGGGCTTGGCAGCCAGGGCCGGCTGCATTCACCATGCCCTTCCCCAATGGGTGCCGGACAGGGAAACTGAGGCACGCAGCAAGAGAGAGCCCTTCTTATAAGCATCCCTGGGGCAAGGTGCCAGACAGTCATCCCCCAGCCTCCTGCTCTGCATGACCCTGCCTGACATTTTTTCCCTGCCCAGGAGGGAACAACCCTCCCGGGAGCTTCTGCCGGCTCCTGGCAGGATGTCACTCTCGAGCAGCCACAGAGGCCGGCCATTTCCCTCGCAAACTTCCCCCACGGCTCCTGGCTGCAGAAGGCAGCCGCACCATTGTCCCCCCGTTCGAAGCTGGTACCTCCGCTCGCCGCCGGGAGCTCACCCAGCACGACAGCCTGTGCACTTGCGGCAAGCAGAAATTCAGGCCCTAATTAATAACATCCCACGGCTGCCCCGCCAGCACCCAGAAGGAAGCCAGGGCAGCAGCAATTAGTCCATGTGCGTGTGTGTGTCCCCCCGTTTCCCTTTCAAATCACTACCTTTACCTAATGAAGGGGCCAGGTAATTGCCAGGGAAGCTGGCATGCTTACCCCCCCCAGCCACCCCCAGCATCTGCCGGGGCCCAATGAGTGCCCCAGCACCAGCGAATCCCATCCAGCTGAGGGTGGGGGGACCCTTACCGGCCCCCCCCCAGGTAAGCACAGCAGAGGGGAAGGGTTTTCTATCCCCGGAAAACCCCAGCTGCCGTCCATTCAGCCCCAAAACAATCCCTGGGCAGGGCGCCAGCATCCACCCTCCTGCACAAACCAGGCAGGAGGCAGGCAGCACCAGAGGGGCTTCACATCCTTCGGACCCCCTGCACCAGCCAGGCATCGGGGGGGGACACATACAGAGAGAAGCCCCCCGCCATGGGCTGACCCCACAGCCAGGCTTCCTCCAGCCCTGCCCGCTCCCTGCCCACCCTTCCTGCCTGCCAGGACCAGGCAGTGCTCTGGGCAACACTCGTTCCCAGAGTAGCGTCTGTCAAAAATAGGAGGAGAGCTCTCTCTTGGGCCAATTTCCCCCTTTTTTCTTAAAAATAATATTCAAAAATTTAAAATAAGCAAGCAGCTGCCCAGCTCCAAAGTGCCCTGTTAATCCACCAGTGAAAAATCTATTTAGCCAACATACATTTTGCAGCCCATGATTTAAGATACTTTCTGGCAAGCATATATTTAAGGAGTTGGTCACAGGTTTTGGGGTCCACCTCACCCTGCATCACCAAGAAGGGATTTTCCATCTTGTCACATGGCACCATCCTGTTTTATGCCTTCAGATATCTAGGCATGGATGGAAGGGATGCACAGCTGGAAAATTTTCCTTATTATGGCGGAGAAGCTGGAATTTAATCCACCAGCAGGTCCTGAGCCATCCCCATGCCCGGCACCCAGAGCCCTGTCCCCAGCCGCTGTGCTGTCAAGTCTTCCCAGCCCAGCAAACGGCAGCTATTATTTAAGCATGGTTTTTACTGCCGGACAAACCTGATCCCCTTCCCTGCAGGACAGACAGACAGCCGGACAGAGGGGTGGATGCAGAGCCCACCCCCCTTATCACCTGTGGGGTCCCCACCATTAAATGGGACTTGCAAAGGTGTGTGTTAAAAGCAGAATTACCCTAAAGACTCAAAATAAAGAGAGATTCCCCTCAACATTTTCCTTCCTACCCAAAATAGATGGAAACTTACTGTAAAAATAATCACATTTTAAAAAAACCCCACAGCAACACAAGGCCTTTTTCCCAGGGGCCATCCCATTCCACACAGGGCTGGCTGCTTCCCAGGAGGAGCCCACGCATTAGTGGCCAGTGGGATGCTGAGTTCTGGGCAGTACCCCAAAAAATTGGGGGGCACCAGGGAGGCACAGACACACACACCCCTGTCCAAGGGAGTCAATGGAGACGTGGCTCAGCCTGGCAAAAAAAAAAAAAAAAAAAAAAAAAANTAAATCCGCAGCGGGAAGGATGTTCGGAGCACACGGGGGAGGAGGGGATGGGCTGGGGACACTTTCCTGGGGGGAGCATAGCAAATATACCCCTGGTGCCGACAAGGGCCGCTGGTGTTGGCAAGCTGGACAAAACTATCCTTGTGCTGGGCTTTTTCCAGGAATCCCAGAACTTTGCTGCTCTGTTTCTGCTCCTGCCATAGCCGTAACGGTCCCTCTCCCCTCCACTGGCACCAGCCGCCTCCGTGCCCTTGCCCCCACACCAGCTATGCTGGCACCAGGGCAGCTGGGGAAGAGCCCCCACACTCAGGCTCAGCAGTGAGCTGTCCCCTCCTCCCAGACACATTTGGGGTCATGAGCATCAATTTTGGGTCTCAGCCCTAAAAACGGGGGTTCCTGAAGACCATCACCCCCCGCGCCCCCCCCCATTCGCTCTGGGCACAGCGACACCATGATGCTCCCCGCATTTCCCCCCGCCCCAAACACCTGGAGTGGCTCCGGTGCAGCTCATTCCAGAGAGCTGTCGATGGCAGTGCCATGTCCCTGTGCTTGGGTGCCATCATCCCCTCCATCCTGCCCTGCTGGGGTTGGGGGTCACCCGCTGGCACAGCCGGGATGCCACCGGCACCCTGCTCACCCCACCCAGGTTTTCTGCCAGCGGGAATGGAGGATTACTCAGCTCCCCCAGCTCTGGTGATTCAGCCAGCCTCCGGCCCGGAAACCTGCGCTCCAGCCGGGCGCAGAGCAGGAAACCCGGCAGCTGCAGAGCGGCCAGGCTGGCGCCGGCTACGGCAGCGGTGCTCGGGCACACTGCGATCCCGGCCCTGGCACCCGCCGGCACCCACAGCCCTGGGAGGCTCAGCCCACAGGAGACCATCTTCTGTAAAGGTATGGATATATATTGCTTTACCTATATACATCTATGCACTTTTTAATATAGATATATAAATCAATTTTTATATATTGCTCCATACAAAAAAGCAATATATATATATTTAAATATATAAAATATATTTCTAATGCATACATGTAAATAAATATATATATAAGCCTGCCGCCTCTCCTGGGCAAAGCCTAGGCGCTCATCTCAGAGCAGAGGGCAGCTGCCTGCAGCTGGGACATCACCAGCTGGGACACCGGGCTGACCTGTCCCAGGGCCTGGGCGCCAGGCTCCTTCCTCCCGTCCCATCCCGAGCTCAGCCTCCAGCTCCAGGTGGTTGGATGTGGGGTCCCCCGGATCTAACAGCACTGAGCTCTTCCCTGCTCCCCACCACCTCCCGATCCGTGACCAGAAACAACACGGGGGCCCCACCAGTGTCCCCACCGAAGGGGGACCCGGTCCCCTCCCATCACCCCAGGCTGGGGCAGGAGGAGGGACAAAAACAAAACCCCAAGACAGGACGAGGCACAGCAAACCCAGCTGCTCGCACGCAAGCCCAGAGCAGCACCAGGGAAACGCAACCTCTGAAAGTCGCAGCTGGTCCCTCCCTTCCTCTATTTTTATGCAAGCCCCCCCAAAAAAATACAAAGCTGTTGAGCCCTGCCCCGGCCGCCCTCACCACGGCCACAGGGGCAGGATTTGTTTCAGGCAGCTGCCTGCTTGACTCACCCCAGTGCGACCCAGGCCGGGTGGGGTGCAAGAGGAGCATCCTTGACCTGGGGTTTGCACCTCCACCTAAACAGCACCGCAAACCACCGGGGATCGACCTAGTGCTAGTGCCTTCCCCCACCCTGGGCACCTTCCCAGCCTCAAACGCCTTCTGAGCGGCCAAGAGAACCCTTTGCTTTCCTAATCCTCCAAAGGAAGATAAGGAATTAGGGGCTTTGAGCACTGCGACTGCTTGCCTGCCGCTGATCTTGCATCCCCCCCAGAGCACCTGGCTCCTGCAGGCAGGGAGGTGGGCTGGGCAGGACCTGACTTCCACTGCTGCCCAGCAGAAATGGCCAGCAACTCCAGCAGTCTGAGCCCTGGCGATGCCGAGGAGCCAGCGGTGGCACTGGAGCTGCCAGCAACCCTGCTCCACGGGGCAGATGCTCCAGGCGCCTTCAGCTGTTAGTGGCAGCTCCCGGCCTCTCCTGGCACCAAAACCTTGGGAGGCTTCTGCTTTCTAGCAACAGGGAGTGGGAGGATGGCTTGGTAAATGGGGAATTGCTTCATTTGGGGGGAATTTCTCCCCATCAGAGAGACCAGAGTTTCAAACCATCCGGCACGCAACCTGTCTGCCGGAGCCCACACCTGCGGTGCCAGGTGCCACTGGGGGGTCCTGCCTGCCCTCACCGCGCCAACGGCACGCATCCATCCCTCTCCAGCTCGTCTGCCACAGCAGAGCGAGGCAGAAGCGGGCTCATGGCCACACACAGGGCACGGCACCGAGCCAAGGCAGCTTCACCAGTCAGCCCCAAGCCCTCCGCAGTGCTGGTGGCCAGCTCAGCCCTGCGCTCCCACTGCCACCACCACGCACCGAGACTGGTGCTCTCCACTCATACCATGTCCTGCCTGGCTGCACCAGCAGCTTCAAGCTGCGGCTGCGGGATGGCACGAGTCACCGGCAAAAAACCACACGGTGCTTGGAAGAGGCATGTCCTCTTCATGCCGCGGCTGCTTCAGCATGAAGGGTGAAGCTATTTTTCTCCTTATTTTTTTTCCTCCCTAATTTTTCTCCCCTATTTCTGCAGGATGCAGGAGTGCTGCAGCCCCCAGGGAGGACCACAGAGCTCTGCCTTGCCAAGTGCACCCAAGACCCACGGTGCTCACCAAAAAGTGCCTGCCTGAGCTCACACAAGGCCCTGGTTCTCCTCAAAGCTTCCTCTGACCATGAGGAAAAAAATAAGCCGCAGGAAGGGTGGGCAGCAGGGATGCCTGGAGCATCCCCCCAGCACCACGTCCCCACCTCCAGGGGTTCTTGTGGAGCGAGGGATGCTGTAAGCAGCAGGCCCCAGCGGGGCAACGCCAGCCCCACCTCCCCAGCCGCTCCCTGCCAGCTTGGGAGGATTTTCCGGCCGCGGCTCAGCTCGGAAATGGGCAGTAGTGACACAAGGCTCCAGCGCTACTTACACCTGAACAGCTGCAAGGGGAAAAAAATAAACATTTAAAAAAAAAACAAAAAACAAAACAAACCAAAAAAAAAAAGAGCCATTTTGCTCTATTTTTGGCTTTAGAAACCAGCTGAGATCAGAAATGCCACCCGTAAACGCTGGCCCTGGCAGAAGGGAGCGTGGCCGTCGTCCTCCTCCCGCCTCCATTTCAGCACGGTGCAGGACATGGGGAAAGGGGTGCCGGCCAGCCAGCCCATGCTGCAATCCTTGCTGACCAGCACGCCCCCACCGCCCCTCGGTGACGTTCAGCACCAGCCAGCCAGGCTCCCCCAACCCAGGCACCCAGAGCTGACTGCACCGGGGTGATGCTGCGCATCCTGGCCGGTCCCCGGAGCCTCCCAGAGCCCTGCAGAAAGGGGGTGCCAACCCCCCCCAGCCGGCTGCGCCCCCCAGCACTGTTATTTCATGCTGGGCAGCAGTCCGAGAGGAGCCAAGCTGGAGCAAGGCCTGGTGCAGGAGCAGCTTGCAGCGAAAGGGGGACCACGTGTTTCCCCAACAGCCTGCAAACCCCGTGGGGTTTCGCTCCGCCGGCGCACTCCCCTCCCCGGAAACAAGCGGGTCAGCGAGCTTGCAAAACCAGCGAGCCCCCCCGCCCCGACGGCGCAGACCCCCCCCCGGCCCCCCTAGGACAGGTCTTGCCACTGACCCAGCTCACGCCAAGGCAAAAATAAAATAAAAATAAAACTGAAAAAAACTAAGCGCTCTGTTAAAGGAGCATTTCAAGGCGTTAACTACGTATTTCTCAAGGCAGGCAGGGGTTGAGCAAATAAAGGGCTGCCGGATTTCGGCGTGACTTCCTGCTGCTGCCGGCGGCTTCCTCTGCCAACGGCGACGAGCCGAAAGACATTTTCTGCCGGCACTCCCCAGGCAGCAGCCGGGGATTTCTCCACCCGTCCCGGGTCCTGCCGCCCCACGGTGCCATGGGAGCCCCTCGCGCTCCCGTATCACACCCCGAGCAAGGCCCTCCCTGGGAATTTCAGAAAGGGAATAAAAACCCCAACTGGGAGTTATTAAAAAAAAATAAAATGAATTCAAATAAATAAGCGGCTGCCTTGCCCGCAGGCACAGGGCAGGTCTGTGAACGCCCACAGGAGCATCACCGGGGCGCTTTGAAGAGCGCGAGCGGCCCGTTATCGGTATGAAAATCGGGTATCCGTGGGGCAGAGCACCCGCAGACTGGGGGGGGCCCTGCCCGCTGCAGGCAGCATGTGGGGCAGAGCTGCCTGCCCAAGCCCCCCACAGTGAGGGAGTGTGGAGGTGAGATGGAGGGGCTCAGCCCGTCCCAGTGCCCCAGTGGGGGCAGGCATGGGGCAGCGGGCACCCATCGGCCCTGTTACCTCCCCCTCAGCCAGCCTGGGGCCAGGTCGATGGGAGCCCATGGAGGGGCTCCCCCAGCGCAGCTGGGCAGCCGGGTGTCCCAGGCAGGCAGGATGGGGCACCCAGACTCGCAGTGCCTTTTCTGGGGGGCCCCAGCCAGGAGAGTGGGGATGCCCCCACTTGCAACCCCAAGGGATGTGCCCAGGCTGGACACCGATGGGGCTGGGGGGTCAGTATCACAGTGGGGTAGGGCTGGCACCCCCCTTCTGGGGGGAACCCCACGGCCTGGGGTGGGGCTGACACCCCGCTCCCTCGGTGGATACCCCAAGCCAGGGGTATGGCCAGCACCCCACTCCAGCAGGGATCCCCAAGGCCTGCTGCAGGGCCAGCACCCCACTCCTGGGGGGGATCCCTGGGGCCTGGGATGGGGTCAACACCCCACTCCTTGCGGGGATCCCTAAAGCCTGGACTGGGACCAGCATCCCACTCGAAGGTCTGCTGCGAGGGCAGCGCCCCGATCCTGGGCGGGAACCCGGAAGCCTGGGGTGGGGCCGGCGGCCGCTCCTGGGGGGGACCCCAGGGCCCGATACGGGGCGGACACCCGGCTGGGTGGAGGGGGGGCCCGCAACCCGGGCCGGGCCCAGCATCCCGCTCCTGGGGGATCCCTGCGGGCTGCTACCCAGGGTCGCTGCGGGGCAGCACGGGGCGGGGGCGGCGAGGCTGCCCGGTTCCGGTGGGGGGAGCCCCGGGGNGACAGACAGACCATGGTGTGCCCAGGACAGGCGGGCACTGGCCATGGTGTGCCCAGGACAGACAGACCATGGTGTGCCCAGGACAGGCGGGCACTGGCCATGGTGTGCCCAGGACAGACAGACCATGGTGTGCCCAGGACAGGCGGGCACTGGCCATGGTGTGCCCAGGACAGACAGACCATGGTGTGCCCAGGACAGGCGGGCACTGGCCATGGTGTGCCCAGGACAGACAGACCATGGTGTGCCCAGGACAGGCGGGCACTGGCCATGGTGTGCCCAGGACAGACAGACCATGGTGTGCCCAGGACAGGCGGGCACTGGCCATGGTGTGCCCAGGACAGACAGACCATGGTGTGCCCAGGACAGGCGGGCACTGGCCATGGTGTGCCCAGGACAGACAGACCATGGTGTGCCCAGGACAGGCGGGCACTGGCCATGGTGTGCCCAGGACAGACAGACCATGGTGTGCCCAGGACAGGCGGGCACTGGCCATGGTGTGCCCAGGACAGACAGACCATGGTGTGCCCAGGACAGGCGGGCACTGGCCATGGTGTGCCCAGGACAGACAGACCATGGTGTGCCCAGGACAGGCGGGCACTGGCCATGGTGTGCCCAGGACAGACAGACCATGGTGTGCCCAGGACAGGCGGGCACTGGCCATGGTGTGCCCAGGACAGACAGACCATGGTGTGCCCAGGACAGGCGGGCACTGGCCATGGTGTGCCCAGGACAGACAGACCATGGTGTGCCCAGGACAGGCGGGCACTGGCCCTGTGCGCCCCGGGACGGACGTGGGGAGGGAGATGGAGTTTATTGCTGGACTTTAGCCTGGGGTCCTTTGGTGCAGAGAGGTGGGTGCAGCCCCAGGTCCGGTGGCGTGGGGGGATGCTGTGCCTCAGGGCCACCCTCTGCGGGGATACGGTGTCACACGGTGGTGGCTCACAGGACAGCCTGTCCTGTCACTGGACATGGGGCTCAGCCCTCGGGGACCCACGTGCCACACTGCTGGAGGAGGGAGTTCCTTGGCAGGTGCCAGGGCTGGGGATGCCCAGGACAAGGGATGGGGCAGGATGGGGCTCCCGGCAGCTTTCGCCCAGGGCAGGGGCTACCCCTGGCGCTTGCACCCTCTGCCCTGGCTCCCAGGGCGGCTCCCTTGGGAACTGGACCCCACACACAGCCCAAGGAGGGTGCCTGGCTGTGCCAGCTGCCCCGCGGGGCTGGCCCATGCCCAGGAAGCCGCCCCAGCTCCATGCCAGCCCCATGGTAGAGCCTCGCCACCCGCCTGGGCCCCCCAGCCCCTGCTCACCCCCAAGCTGGCACCTACCAAGTGGGGTGGGGGGCAGCGAGGGGTGCTCCACTCTAGAAGCCGCCGTGCCAGGGGAAGGGGTGCGGCATCCTCCCACGCAGCCCAGCTGTGGGGTCTGTGGGGCAGCGCCCATGGGCCCAGCACGGAGGGAGCAGGACTGTTCCCGTGGGAGCAGGCTGCGGTGCTAATAAGGCTTTGCTAACGAGCTGGCGCAGTGCCCAGGCCTGGGGCCGGCTGGAGGAAAGCCCCGTGCCCGCGGGCAGCAGGAGAGAGGGGCCCGGGCTGACGTGGGGGCTCACCCCCACTCCACACTGTGCCATGGGAGAGGGCTGGGGGATTGGGGCTGCCCCCGGGGGATGCTGGGGGGTTACTGGGGCCACCCGCTGCCCTGGCGCAGGCACCAGCCCCGCTTCCACAGGAGTCCCACTCCTCAGGGGTCCTACTCCCACGGGAGTCCTGCTTTCCCGGGTGTCCTGGTCCCACACCTGTCCTATTCCCCGGGGGTCCTGCTTCCCTGGGGTCCAACCCCCACGGAGCCCCTCCCCCGGGGGTCCCACTGCCCCCGGCCGGCCGCCCCCCC
>VZTV01098943.1:46506-61676 GCA_013400875.1 Anhinga rufa
TCCCCGTGGGCCTGCTGCCCCCACCCGTGTGCTGCTGCCCCCACATCCCCGTGGGCCTGCTGCCCCCACCCGTGTGCTGCTGCCCCCACGTCCCCATGGGCCCGCATCCCAGTGGGCGTCCCCCTGTGTATGTCCGTGTCTGTCTCTCCCCGTGGGTGCGTGTGTCTGTATGTCTGTGCCGACCCGCTGTACGGCTGTGCATGTGTGTGCACTCACCCTGTGCATGCATGTCCGTATGTCCGTGCTGTCCCCACGTACGCCTATGCATCCATGCGCATGTGTCTGTATGTCCGGGCTGTCCCGCTGTGCATCCACGTGCACTGACGCTGTGCATGCACGTCCATATATCCCTGCTGTCCCCACGTGCGTCCATGTATTCACATACACGCATGTCCGTATGTCCACACTGTCCCGGGACGCTGCGTGCCAGGTGCCAGCCACCATGCCAGCTCCTCGCCCGCCCCAGTGACGCCCGAGACCTGGGCACATTCACATCTTTATTCTCACTGCCAGAGGCTTCGCTGGCTGGCCTCCTCACCAGCACAGACATCACCCCCACAGATAATTTAAAAGCGTCACCCCCCAGCACGGTGCAGGGGTGGCCACGGGGCAGCTGGGCTCGGATGGGGATGCTGAGGCCACGCTGCAGCCAGCAGCCCCAGGGCGATGGCGAGGGTCTGCCAAGCCCCTCACTGTCGCCGGGTCGCGGCTCCCCCCTCCGCCCCATATAGATATATACATTATACAGAGCTACCCAGAGCAACACAACACATTAAAAAAGATCTACTCTTATATACAGTATTTATAAAAAGCATCCCAGCCTCCACCACCCCGGTAAAAAAATACGTCTCTTATGTACTTGGCCGCAGGCCGGCCCTGCCCTGTGCTGCCCACCCTGCCGGGCTGCCCTCCCCACGCTGGGAAGGGAGGCGGGGGGCGGGAGAGCCGCTCTCCTGGTTTTGGCATGGCATGGGGTGTCCCGGCAGCATGGATGGATGGATGGGTGGGTGGGTAGGAGAGGGCTGCAGGGGCTGGCGTGCTGGCCCTGGGCGCAAGGCGAGCAGGGCCGACTTAGATTCATGGGGTGCCCATCACCCTGGTGCCTGGGCACGCAGACAGGGGGGCGGTTCTGGAGCCCCAAGCTGGCCCCCAGCGAGCGCTGCCCCCAGCCCCCCGCACCCCTCACCTGCACCCCTTGGGGGGGCCAGGCCCTGGGCAGCCAAACCGCAGCACGGGCAGGATGCCAGCGGGCACCAAGCCCCTGGCAGGCGTGCCACCTCCCCGGAGCGATGCGGCCAGTCCCCAAGCATGGCCTGGGGGTCACTGGGGTCCCGTCCGTAGGCACCGGGAGCCAACTGTTCCCCCAGCAGGCTCAAGAGCAGCAGGCTGGGTACCGCCAGCCATGGTGGCAGGACCACGCTCACCTGCGGGGCCAGGGTGCCCCTGCAATGCCAGGGCAGTGGGATGGCGTCTCGCCAGGGACCGGGGGACAGCAGGGGAAGAGGGTGGGTGGCTTGGGCACGGCGCTGCCAGGGGTCCGACCACCCTGCCAGACCCCAGCCCTCCATGGACACTGTTCATCAGGGTTCACGATGCTGTCTGGGGGGCCAGGAAAATGCCCCAGTCCTCAGCCCCCACGGTGGGCAGTGCCCATTGCCGGTGGCTCTGGGTGTGCAGAGATGAGCTCCAGCTGACAGCCAGCTCCCGGTGAGGTAGGGCAGTATTATTCTCCCCATTTTACAGATGGGAAAACTGAGGTGCAGAGCAGGGAGGGTACCCGCTGGAGCGGGGGGGTGATGGGGGGACAGCACCTGCCCCAAGCTTGCTGCCCTATTGGGCACAGGTCTGGGGGTCCCTGCGCCTGCCATGGCTCATGCCTCCCCTCTCCACCACCGTGGGTGATGGGCAGTGACAGCGGAGGGTCCCCGGGGAAGTCCGGCGGGGCTGTGGCATGGGGGCTGAGCCCAGGGCCGGCTTTCCCTGGGGCACCAGTGGGTGGGGGGGAGGTTGGCGTGGGCACCCAGTGCCAGCTAGTGGCTGCCACCGCTCTTCCCCCCCCCCGTGGCCCAGTCGATGATGATGAAGCTCAAACTCATGATCATGAAGAGCACCCCGACGAGGGCGAAGCAGACAGCCTGCGGGGACAGGGCAGGGGGTCAGAGACAGCCAGGGCGATGGGGCCCCCAGCCCATCTCCGGGACCCCCATCCATGTCCCCATCCATGTCCCACCTCCCCGTGCTTACCAAGATTTTGGGAGGGGAGCGCAGTGGCTCCTTGTCCTTGGGCATGATGCGGATGTAGAAGATGGCGGGGAAGATGAAGATGAGGCAAGGAGCAGAGGTGGCACCTGGAGCAGACAGGGACAGAGTGGGCAGAGACCCCACCCACAGCTCAGCCCTGCCAGCCCCGCTGCTGGGCCAGGTCCTGTCCCCTCCCGCCACCCCCGGCAAAGCCTTCCAGGAACACGGGGACACCGTGTCCTGGCACCGTCCCCCTGCCCACCCCCACAGCCAGGGCCTTGGCACCGAGCCAGGCACTGAGCTGGGGGAGCCCGACTTGGGAGATCAAGAGAAATGCCCAGGGGAAGAGCAAGCGCCAGCCGGCAGCGTGGAAAGCAGCCGGCACCGCACTGTGGGAACCAGCCTGCCAGGACAGAGACGGGGCTGTGGGGTGCCCCACATGTCATCTGGTCCTGGCACAGTGAGAAGGGGAAACTGAGGCACGGAGGGATTCAGGCAGGGATAGGGGCTGGCGTGCTGCCCACAACGCCCAGTGCCTGAGGGGGGGACAGGAGTGGGGCACTGCCACACACCAATCATGCCGAAGATGCCAAGGATGGAGGGGGCGAAGATGACCAAGAGGTTGATGAAGGTCAACAGGACCACGGCGATGGTGACGTGGCGGATCCAGCTGAAGTCCTTCCCTTGGAACAGCATCTGCTGGATAGCCCGGCGCACCTGAGGACAGGGACAGGGTGTCACACTCCATCCTTGGAGCCAGGGCCCATCCCATCCCCTGTCTACACAGTCCTGCCGGTCCCTGTCATCCATACCCCTGCCCCAGCCCTGACCCTGATGTCCCAGTGGTCTCTGTCACCCCTTCCCCTGCCCCAGCCTTGTCCCCATGGCCCTGCCAGTCCCCATCACCCCTTTCCCTGCCCCAGCCTTGTCCCTGACAGGGTCCCGTTCCCCAATCCCTGCAGCCCCGCTGATCCCTGCCGTCCTGTCCTTGGGCCTCAGCCCCATCACTGCCTCAATTTCCCCTCTAAAAGCTTGGTCCTGAAGCCCTGTGCCATCTGGCATCCCTGCAGGGCCACTCACTGGGAAGAGGACGATGGGGACGGTGAGGGTCACAGCTGTCAGCACGGCCACCCGCACGCACAGTATGAGCACGTCGAAGGGGTCCACCTTGTTGTACGTGTGCAGCAGCTCCGACTCCACGCGCCCTGTGGGTACCAGTGGGGAGACGCCAGGTCAGCCCCAGCACCACCACCGCCCCAGCGCCGGCGTGCTAGCAGGGACTCCCTGAGGGCTCACCGTAGAACGTGAGGTAGCCAAAGAGGGCAGCCAAGAAGTACATGATGTACATGACCATGATGGAGATGTTGGAGATGCACTGCATCTTCTTCTTGGAGGGGCTGTGGGAGACAGCGGGCTCAGCATGGCCCCCATGGCCCAGCCCACCCCACTCCTGTGGCACCCACTGGCACCAAGCTCCCGCCCAGTGAGGAGGGGTGAAGCCAGAGCACCATGGGGTACACGGGGGCTGTGTGGAGAGGGACTGTGTCCCCCTCCTTGAGCCGCGTGGTGGGTTGGATCATCCACCACCAACCAGCCACCCATCCTGGGTCATAACACCCACCTCCCAGGGGTGATATCACCCACTACCACCCACCCACCCCAGGTCATACCACCAGTCTCCCCGGTGTGGTATCACCCACCAACCACCCACCCATTCCAGGTTGCATCCCCCACCTCTTGGGGCTGATATCGCCCATCCCAGGTCCTGTCACCCACCATCCACCCAGGTTGTATCACCCACCATACCCCCTCGTATCCCCACGACACCCCAACACAGGTCCCACACCCGGAGGTGCTGCCTTTGGGTGGGTGCCTGACAAAGTCCACCCCCACCATGGGTGCCCCCACCCAGGACTCACTTCTTCAGCTCAGTGTAAATGGGCAGAACCTCAGGGTGGCAGACGAAGGCGAAGGCCATGATGGGGATGGTGTATGCCGTCTGCATGAGAGGAGGGTGGCTGAGCGCCGGGGCCAAGCTGGTGGGTGCTGCCAGCGCCGGGACCACCCACCTTCATGGGACACACAGGGTGGGAGCTCACCTGGAGCCCCAGGGGTGCATCCTGGGCCCCTACCTGGGAGTTCAGGGTGAAGAAGCTGGGGATGCAGGTGCCCTGCTCGGGGGCCTGGAGGACGGTGTAGCCGTTCTGGTAGTCGCTGGTGCTGACGATGGTGGCGTTGAGGCTGCCCGTGAGGTTCCCCTCCTGCTCAGGGAGTGGGCAGGGGATCTGGAACTTCTTATAGATGACCTGGGGGGGGGGCATGGGGACAGTCAGCATCTGGTGCCACCACCCCCCAGCACCAGCCGCCAGAGCTGGCACTGCACCCAGTGGGAGGGTGCCCCTCTTGGGTCCCCTCTATGGGGCACCCTTTGCCAGCAGTGCCCCGCGGTGATGCTGGCCCCCGGCCTGCCCCTGTAGGTGTGGGCAGCAGGGCAGCAGCACATGGAGGGGCCATGCGCGTGGTTGTCCCCCGGCACACTCTCCCTTCCCCTTTCCCTGGCATTCAGCTCCTTCAGCTGAAAATAACCCACCAGCGTGACAGCATCGCCACAGCGTCTCCGCAGCCCGGAGCGCCTGCTGTCCCCCCTGTCCCCACAGCACACAGCCCAGCCATGCACCAGTGGAGCCATGCATGCTGGCAGAAGGGATGCTTGGCATCCCAAGCTGCTGCCACATGCTGGCAGGTGCTCACCGAGATGAGGAAGAAGCCCATACAGCTGAGGGAGAAGCCGCTGGCATAGCCAAGGTAGCCTGGGGAGGGAAGAGAGCAGCTGGTGGGTGCGGGCAGGACCCCCATGCTGGCTGGGTGCCCCCTCCTTGCCCGCCACCCCCAGGCTGGCACCAACACCCTGTGGGAGCCCTGGAGTATTGGACCCTGGTGCCACACATAGCATCCCTCTGACTTACCCAGCTGCTTCATGAGGGCCAGGGGCAGGATAATGGTGATAGAAACCAGGATCACCAGGTAGTTCCCGTTCATGTACCAGTCCCTGGAAGCAGAGGGCCTGCTCACCGCCATGCTCTGGCAGGGCACAGGAGGCACAGGCAGCCATCGGCAGGGCTGCCTGCCATCCATGGGGACCCCAGAGCCGGCAGCCCCAGGGACCCTGGAGCTGGCATCCCTGGACCCCTCTGAGGCTGGCACTCCTGCTGTGCTAGGATCCCTGGGGACCCCTGAGGGCCCTGGGGATCCCTGGGGGCCCTTGAGCTGGGGTCCTGCCAACCCCCATAACAGTGCACCCCTAAGGGCTAGAGCTGCTGCGGGCAGGCTGAGAACTGCTGTTCTCAGCACACGTTTGCCAGTGGGCAGACTGGCAGCTGGAGGACACCGGGACAAGGGTACCAGCATCTGCAAGGAGGTTCAGCCAGGTCCTCAATGCCCCAGGTGGAGGGAGCTGCCCCGGCTGCCTGTGTGGCAGGAACCCTGCCCAGCCCCAGTCTCACATGCAGTTGAGCACCCCAGAGCAGCTCAGATGCCCAGTTCCAGACTGGTGGAGGTCCCAGTGGCAGCTCTGCCCAGCATCTGCCCAGCTCTCACCTGCTGTGCTACCGGGTGGGGATGTGGGCACGGAGTGGGGGACTCTGCTCAAGGAGGAAAGCCTGATCACAAGGGGATGTGAGGAGCAGGGATTGGAAGTTCAGCCTGATTTAATCCCACCTGGGGGCTTATTCAGCAGACAGTTATCAAAAATAGCAGTGGCTTAATGGCACTAAATCCCTGCCATGGGCTGCACAGCTGGAGCTGAAGTCCTGGCGCCTGCCCGGGGAAGGCATGCCGGCAGCGTGGGCAGGAGGTACTCACGTGGTCTTCTCCTCCAGGTTGAGGAAGGTCTGGATGACGAGAGGCACTTCGGATTTGACGATGTACAGGTAGCTGGACATGGCTGCGGGGCAGAGCGAGGTCATGCTGTGCCGACATGCTCCAGTCCCATGTCTGCTCCCCGGCCCCACCAGGTCCCCCTCTGGAGCCCTGTCCTCACCTCCAATGTTCTGCAGCGTGATGGCGATGGCTGCAGCCAGCTTCCCTGGCGTGCCGAAGGCTCGGTAGCCCAGCTGCTCATAGGCGCGGATGCCTGCGGGATGGGGAGCAGTGGCAGGGTGAAGGTCGGGAGGGGACGCCCCAGCATAGCCCCACCAGGGACCCAGCACTCACCCACAATGCCAGAGGACTTGAGCAGCAGGTGGATGGAGTAGCTGGAGAGCAGGGCCACTGCTGTCAGGAGGAAGCTGTGGGAGAACAGTGCCATCACCAGCGGGTCGCAGCACTGGTCTCGGACACAGCCGTGGGGCAAATCCCACACGGGCAGGCTCTGCCTGCAGGCAGCTGTCCTGGCAAGCCACCCAGCCCCTTGCCTCGGCACTAGCTGGGTGCTCACAGGGTGGCTGGGCCATGGGGTGTGGATACCCCACAGCCACAGGGCTGCCTCAGCCCTGTAGGTCCGTGTCCCCACGCCCGAGAGGAGCTGGCACTCACATCCTTTGGGCCATGTGAGGAAATCTGGTCTTGTATTAAGGAAGTCAAGCCTTCATCCTCCTCCTCCTTCACCTCCCCAGTGGAGGAGCTCATGCTAGGGACAGGCATTGCTCAGGCAGCAGGACACTGGTCCCTGCGTCACCCCAAGCCAGGGACCCCTTTTTCAGCTGCAGCTCTGGCACCCACCAATCCCTTTGGAGAAGCCCCCTCTACCCAGACCCCCCCACTTGAGCCGCTGCAGGTACATGGCACTCACAGGAAGAGGATGATGCCGGTGTTGGCCATGGCGTAGGCCAGCCCCAGGATGCCGCTGCCCATGATAGCATTGCTCAGGTTGAAGACAGACATCCCAAAAGATGTCTTCCCTTCGAACTGCGCACACAAGACAACAACAGGGAGGGGATGCACCCATCACACCAGGATCTGTCCCTGTCCCACCGCTACCGTGGTGCCCGCACCGATACTCACATCGGTGAAGTGCGTCTGCTTCTTCTCGGCGCCGTGGGGCAGGAACTCTTCCATCTCTGCCATGCCAGACTGGTTCTCCTCAAACCTGGCCACCAAAGGGAGGGAGGTGAAGCCGAAGCAGAGCCAGGGGCTGCCATGCCTCCTGCCCATGCCCGGGCAGCGCCAGTTGGCATTGCATGGGCAGGGAGCAGCCAGGAGAACCCTGCCAGGGCACTGGCATCCCTGCTTGTCCCCATGCCTCTACCTGTCACCCGCCAGTGAAGGGATGGCAGAGGCAGTGAGCATGGCTGTGTGCTTCCCGTTGGGCACCAGCTCCACCATCTCAGCCTGGAGGGGCATATCCGTGACGTCCATGGCGACGAGGCGGCTGGGCTCACTGCAGGCTCTCCTTGGGCTCTGCAAAAGGGGGGCAATGGGCGTCCGCCTCTGGGCAGGAGTTCCTACAGGTCCCTCATCCACTGGGGATGCTGGAGTCAGGCTCAGCACCAGCACTGTTGGCACCGCGGGGATAGGCGACCGTGGATGACGGGGATGACTTCTCCCTTCCACCTGCTCAGCACACTAAGCCCCTGGAGCTTGACCCAGCTCTGACAGCCCTGTGAGGGTCCCCAGCGGGGCCCGTCCCCTTGCCTGGCCAGCCATCCCACAGCCCACCCCACGGGGCCTTTCCACTGCCTGCCCACAGCACGGTGCCAGCCCCGGAGCCTCTGTCCGCAACGCCTGCCCACCTCCACTCCCCTGCCTGCAGCTTTCAGCTCCTTGCCTCAGTTTCCCCTCCCAGAGACAGGCGCCGACAGGCGAGAGGGGGCGTTTCAGAGGGCAGCTGGGGATGGGGTGGGGAGCTCAGGGAGCCACCGCCGTTATGTAAAGCCTGTGGCGCTGCCCAGCACGAAGAAGGGCTCTCCTGCATCCCGCCACCCGGGGCCAGCTCTGCCGGGGTGCCAAGGCAGGGGGTTCGGGGGCACGTCAGGGCCGGACAAACGGAGCAGGAAAGAGCGCAGGGCCGGGAGACAGCTCCTTGGCAGGGGAAGGCAGCCAGGCTGCCGAGTGCAGGACGCCTTGGCACGCCTCACAAAGCCGCCTCTGTGTGAGCCCCGGCCCTCCCCACCCCGCTGGGAAACGGCACAGGGTGGCTTTCTAGGGCAGGCTGGCAGCCGGGGCAGGGTCCCCCGCCACCCTCCGCTGCCCTAGGAGGCTGAGGTCCTCCCCATCCAGCTGGGGGTCTCCACCTCAGGGCCGCAGGATGATGCCACCTGGCCCAAGGCAAGGGCTAGCCAGGTTGCGGCGCAGTCCCTGACTCAGGAAGGATGCTGCTGCCCTGTCACCCCAGGGCCCAGCGTCCCCACAGGGTGACAAGGGGACATGCCAGTCTTTGTGCTCCCAGGGGATCAGTGGCCCTGGGGACCAGGCGAGTCTTCCCATGGCACTGCCAGGGTGGGGAAACACTGGAGAGCAGCAGTCCCCCTGGCATGCAGGGGAAGGATGCTGCGGTGGGGTGCAGGCGCCAGCATCTCCAGGCTCCTGAGCTGCTGCCCTGCCTGTCCAGGCCACCGAGGAGATCTGGCAGGGTTATACCAGGCCACGCGGTGGCTACCAGCAGTAGCCAGGGGCCAAGCCCCTGAGGCTGGCCTGGGGTGAGGGGTACACGGCTGGGCCACCCTACCTGCAGCACCCAGCCTGGTGGGGAAACTGAGGCAGGGCACAGGCCAGCAGGGATCAGAGCGAGGAGGCTCAGCCATGCAGGGGAAGAGAGGGAAGAGCAGGGCGGGCGCTGGGTGATGATTTATCCCCTCCACTAGGCCTCCGCTTGGGCTGGATCCAGGCACGAACAAGGCTGCCAGCACGTCCAAACGCCG
Source organism: Anhinga rufa (assembly GCA_013400875.1). Classification (NCBI taxonomy): domain Eukaryota; kingdom Metazoa; phylum Chordata; class Aves; order Suliformes; family Anhingidae; genus Anhinga; species Anhinga rufa. The sequence continues at coordinate 55,605 of VZTV01098943.1, forward strand.
CCATTAACTCCACGCCTTCCCACCGCCATGGGCAGGCATCGCTGAGCCCACCGCTTCTGGTGCCAGGTTTGAGGGGGGCCACCAGATCTCTGGTGCTCCATCACCTTCTCAGACCCCCCCAGCGCTGCTGGGCTGCCCACAGGCAGAGCTCTGCTGCATCCCACCAGCGGCAGGCAGGAGCTGCCCCGCTCCCCCCGCGGGCGCCGGGGAGGCTGGGCGCTCTCCTCTGCAGCCCCTTTCTTCTCCCAGGTTATAATTACACCTCTCCGGATGGCTCAGGAAATACCAGCCTCTTCCCCCAAGCGCCTCTCAGAATAGCAAGCGGCACAGCCGGGCTCATTTTGCATGCACCGGGCTTAGCACCACCACCCAGACGCTTCCTCCCGCTGGGCAGCGCTGGCACAGCCCTGGCACAGCCCTGGCACCACTCGCCACCATCTCCCTGGCTGGCCCCGGCCTTTGCCCCTCGGCCAGGGTCTCCCCACAGAGGCAGCCAGGGAAGGGTGGAAAGATGAAAGGGGAGGGAACGGGAGACGCTTCGATCGGGCAGAGCGTGCCCTGCCTGCTGCTGTTTGCCTTGTGATAAGGCTGGGCAGAACAGCAAATACATGGAGCGGCGGATGGCCCTGGGGGGTGGCATGGGTCCCCCCAGGCCTCAGGGCAGCGGGATCACCCCAATCCCTGTGTGCCCACCTCAGCTGGGGACCCTCCACTCTGGGCAGAGCATCTCCCTGGGGATCTCTTCCCGCGGTGTGCCAGCCCTGAGAGCCCCAGCCCACCACGGGGCTGCCATGCTGCCACACGGGTGAGATGCTGCCATCCTCGCTGCCACATTCAGCAGCCCACGTGCCACCTGGCATCATCCCCCTCCTGACCACCAGCCCCAGCACCCACTCGCCCACCCTGATGGCGTGGCATGGCCATGTGCGTGGGCAAAGAACCCCCCAGTTGTGGCAACCAGGGCTGCATCCCTGGGGGTGCTGAGCCAGCGCACTGACTTCACAGGGTGCGCCTCTCTGCTGCCTGCCAGCTCCAGGTGACAAGGACAGTGACAGCCCTGCTGCACCAAGACCTCCCACCTCTCCCTGCCCAGCCCCGGCTTGCCCCGGGGGCTGCTCCTGCTGCCCCACTGCTTGGTGACACCAGGGACATTGTCCACCCCACCAACCCTCTGGCATGACCAGGCAGCCCGAGCCAGGCCCCAGTGCCATCCCGCAGCCCCCCCGCGGGGAACGCTGAGCTGTAAGCGTGGGGCGGCACGTACCTTCCCCGCCGGCCACGTCTGCGCGCCAGGGGAGGCTACGTTTGGTCTTGCACGCCGCGTCCCGGCCAGCGCAGATGCCTGCCCCCCCTCGCTGGGACAGGGACACGTATGTGGGGCGGCAGGGCTCCCAAATCCCTTCCTTGCCCTGGCAGGCAGGCAGCAGGCAGCCCTGGGCTCACCCCAGCCCCCTGCCAGCCTTCCATGGGGGGCTGGGGCACCACGGCAGGGGATCTGGTCCTGGAAGGGGCTGCGTCTGCTCCCTGACACCTCACTTACACCCAGCCTTTATTTAAAAGGTGGAAAATCCCAGCTGGGAGCAAGGCATAGCCAGGAGCGAGGGGGCCGGGGCAGGGGAGCTCCTTTGGTAATGCCAGCAGGACATGTCAGATGGGGGGGGTCAATCGCACCCGTCAGCGTGGCAAGGAGGATGTGTATCACCCCAGGAAAGGCCAGCCCTTGTGCTGCACTGACTCCCCAGGTCAAGCCTTGATGCAGCACAGTCCCTGCTGGAGCACGCTGTGCCGGTGGGGGTACAGCACGTAGGGGGACTGGCAGCCACTGCCTGCCAGCCCTGCCTGCCCACGCGGTGCCAGCCTGGAGTGCAACGACCCGCTGCGTCCTTGCAGCCCGTGGTGCCCACCTGTGGGCACCCACTGCTCTCGCCCGTGGGGAACGAAAGTGCTGGGTCTCCCTGGCAGTGTGTGGGTGCTCCCCTGGGCTGGGGACCCCCGCAGGGCAGAGACCCCCTCCCCATCTCTTCTCCCTCTGCAGATGAATCCCGGCTAATCCACCCCAGCTGGGGCCGCAGGACTATTCCGGGTGGTAATCCGGCTTTAGCGCCAAGCCTGCCACAGCTGCCTGCCTGCGTGCTTGCAGCCAGGTACTCCGCTGCTGCTGGTGTATGCCGGGGGGCTGGCAGCAAGGCCCCGCTGCCCATGCCTGCTTGCCCGGGCGGCTGTTCAGGTTTCAGTGGAGCCGGGCACACAGAGGTCTCATGTTCCCTGGGGCTGCGCTGTGACAGAACCCTCCTAGAGAGATGTGGGCAAGCCATGTCCCCCCACTGCTATCAGCCCCCAGCCCTGGGGTTACCCCCGGCACCACTGCTGGGCACAGGGTGAGCCCCAGCCTAGGGTCCCTGGTCAGCCCCCGGCACTGCCGTGGGCACAGGGGTGTGCGGGCACGCAGGCAGAGCTGGGGCAACAGCCCTAACCTGTGGGGTCTCCGAGCATCACCTCCCCAGGGAGGCTGGCCCCAGCAGGGGAGGCATATGCAGCGGAGGGGCCCCCCCTGCATTGTCCCTCCACAGAGAACCCCCCCACCAGGGTGACCCTGGGAGCCTGGGCGCTGGTAGCAGAGCCAGCCCGACCCTGTGGGAGGAGGGCCTGTCCTTCCCCCCCAGCACATATAGATGTGGCTTTCCCCTGACCTGCCTCCCGAAAATTAGCACCCAAACCTGCTTTTAAACCTAGGGCATTTCTCCCCACACACATACCTCCCAGCCAAGCAAAGGCAGTGCCATCATCTCACCTCCCTGAGGGCAGCGGGCACCCAGAAGGGCAAATCCGGCTGCCCAGGGGCAGAGCCAGGCACCTAACCTTTGGGGTGAGGGCCCTGGGGTGCACCCCCATGTGCACAGGGACACCAGCAGCCGTGGGGAGGAACGACTGGAGACAACCTGCCCAGTGCACAGCTGGAGAGCCCCTCTGGGTAGTCCCACTGTAGACCCTCCCCAAATACACCTGCTGGAGGCCCTCATGAGATAGCCCCACCAGACAGCCATGCCAGTCAGCCCCACCCATGGTCCCAGCACAAGCTGGGCAGCGTGGTCTCCACTCCTGAGCTCACCTAGTCCCGGGGTAACCTGGGGTTTCAGCCCCAAGTACCACATGATGGCTCAGCCTCAGGCCAGGCGATGCCCCCACTGCTCCAGCCAAGGCAGAACTGAGAGCAGCAAGAAGGAGCAAGCAGCTCTCAAAGCTGCTGTCCTGGCTAGCAGGGCTCCAGCAGCATTGACACCCGCCCCGGCAGCTCCGGGCCGTCCCTGCCGTGCCATGCAGGGAGCAGTGTCCACACGGAGTCTTCCTTTCAAGAGCACAAGTGGCACCCGTGTCCTCGGGGATGGGTCTGCCCAGGCCCAGGGACGTGCCTACAGGCAGAGCGTGCTGGCAGCTGGGCTGGCTTGTGGCCACCCACCCCAGCACCATCCCACAGCAATAGACGTGCCAGGGTCTAGGACACACCGGGAGGGGAAAGGCACTGCAGGGAAGGGGGTGGCAGAGCCAGACTTCAAGGAGGGGGCACGGGGAGGGTTTTCCAGCACCAGAGCCATGGAGCAGCTCAGCCACAGTAATCCCCCGCCAGCTGCACACCCCAGGATGGGACCACGGGGTGGGGGGGAGAGCAAGGGGCTGCGGCACTAGTACCAGCCACCACCATCATGCCAGGTCCTTCCACATCCAAGGACCAGTACCGAGACAAGCTGGGAAGAGCAGTGGGGAAACTGAGGCCAGGCAAGGGGAGCTGAGCTCAGCACCAGGACAGGACAGGCTGCCGCTGACACAACCCAGCATGGAAGGAAGAGGTTAAGCCAGTGTGGGACAAAGTCAGGCAGCAGAGGCGGCTGGCAGCATGGGGACAGGGACAGGGTGGGCACAGCATAAGGCTGGTGGCACCCAGTGTGGCTCTGGGGGAGGCCGGGTAAAACAGCAGCTTGAGCCCTAAGCATCTCAAGCTGGCTTTAGGCTAGATGTTGGGTTTTGCTTTAAACTTAAAGCCAATGCACTGCCTGTCAGTGCATGGAACTCAGGGCCACCCAGGGAGGACAGCGGCAGGGATGGTGGCACTGTGGGGACTGATGGGCAGGTAACGTCTGGAAAAAACATGGTAGGTTTTCTATTGCACCTCTGGAGACGTGTTTCACCTTGGAAACAAGATACTTTCTGGGAGTTCTGACTCCCTAAAACACACCCGGCCTTGGTGGGATGACACCAAGGGGTCAATGGCAAAAAATCCAAACTGCCATTTGCTTCAGGCAGTGCTGGAGACACTGGGAGAGATGGGCCTCAGCCACAGCCTCGCATGCCTCCCACCGCCCTGGCACCCCCAGCACCACACCATGCCCCAACCAGAGGCTGTGACCTGCACAAGCCCCATGGGACCACCGCTCTCACCATTGGGCCACCCCACCAGCCTGCTGTCTGCTCCCTGGTCCAGGGACAGCGGGACCATGCTGGCTGTCCCCCTGCCAGCACGGGGGACCCAGCCAGCCCCAGACCTGCGTCAGCAGCCAGGGAGGCACGCGGCAGTCAAGACCCACACAGCGAGGAGAACCGGGGGCACGGGGGGCCCGTCCCACCCCCAACCCACCTCTGTTTTCTCAAGGGCTGTGTTTCCAAAGGAGCCCGTGGGATCCCGCTCCTTCCCCCTATCCCCGCGCGCCAAGGAAAATAGGCTCTGCCGGTGCCTGTTTGTTTGCCGTGGCTGTGGCCCCGGCGTGTGATTACAGCTGCAGCACGGCCGGGTGCTGTGGAGCCCTTTGCGCCTCAGCCAGGCTCCCCACTGTGCCGGCACCCTCCCCATGCCGCCCCCAGGCCAGCTGGGGTGCTCCCGCTGCCCCGCAGTATCCCTGGCCACTGGAGCCACAGTGTGCCAGCACTCAGTCTCCAGGGAACAGGGCAGAGTCACAGGGCACGGAGGGCTTTCTCTGGGGTGCCCCCACGAAGCTGGGGGGCGAATGCATGCCAGTGGCCGGCAGCAGGGACCAGGCAGGTCTAACGGCTCAGCTTGGGCCAGATCCAAATGCCAGTGGAAAATTCCCTGTCTCCTCTGCGGCGGCTCAGCGCAGCCGTGCCCTCCGCAGCCAGCCGGGGCTCAGCCCTGCGCCAGGGCTCTGACTCCACTCCGTCCCACCTGCGGGGGACTCGCCGGGTCCCCTGGCTCGCCCATGCCACTGCAGAGCCAGCCACCGGCCCAGGGGCCAGCAGCCGCCTGCCATGCCTCAGTTTCCCCTTGGGGAAGGTTTCCCTCCGGCGGGACATTTGCAAGCTGCCGAGGGCAGAGCAGGCCTCCATGCTGGCTGACATGGGACACGCGTGGCCGGCAGGAACGCAATGTGCTGCCTGCCTTTCCACACCGCTGTCCCAGCCAGCCACGCTCTATAAATACCCTGGCCTGGGGAAGCACTGCGCGCACGGCCAAGCTGAGCCCTGGCAGCCCCCGTGGCAGCCGGCATCGCTCTCCCCAGCCGTGCCCCTCGCCGCACACCGCTCCTCGCCCCAGCACCCTGACACCCGATCCCAGCAGTGACCGCTTCCAGCCTTAAGAAACAAATGTCATTCCCACGGGCACTTAAAAATTAAAGCAGAAAAAAGGGAAAGAAAAGGGGGTTTGGTGTTACTCTCAGCAAAGCGGGTGGCGATTCCGAACCCCCCACCCCCCCAAGCACTGCGCCGCGGGCAGGAGCTTTGCCCGGGCGTTGGGGTGGAAAGGTGGCAAGGCAGGGCTCTGCCTTCCCTCTCCCCACGCAGGATTTGTTACCCACCCGTGGGAGGATTTCAGCAGCTGGAGAGGGAAGTGGCAGGAGAAAAGCAGAGCAAACGGCCCCGGGGCACTGTCACCTGCCAGGGCTGCCAGAGCCCCGGAGCCTTCCCCGGTGCTGCCGGGGGGCGGCGGGGGAGTTGTCCGGCTCCGGGAGGAGGAGAAGGAGGAGGAGGAGGAGGAGGAGGAGAGCAGGGGACTGCGGGGAGCGCCGGGCTGCGGGAGGAGAGTGGGGCCGGGCGGGGGGCGAAGGGAGATGGGTTGGGGCGGGG
>VZTV01098944.1:1770-20906 GCA_013400875.1 Anhinga rufa
CTTTGCATATTTTCACTATTTTAATACTATTTATATATGAAACATCCCTAAATGTAACATGAGTTTCATGGGCTGTAGAGGAATATGAAAAATATTAAAACATGGTTACCTTTTGTTAGAGCACAGTAACTTTCCTTGGTGAGCTCAATATTATAATATTGTCATTTTACTGAACAGGAAATACGTAACCTAAGTAACAATGTGAATGGTCTTGTTCCTTGTATAACTAGTGAACAAGCAAAAGATAACTGGGTATTTCAGAAGCCTCTGGAATTTCTTAACTGATACAATTCTGGTTAAAAGAAGAGTTTTTAGATAGTGTAGGTAAACAGAAGATCATGATTTAGCAAAATTTTAAGGCCATATGAGTACTAACACCAGCACTGTGCTAATCATTACATTATATGTCTATTTCCTCAAAATAAGATACCTGCTTCCAGTTTTGGGGCAAGGAGAAAGTATAAATTATGGGGATATCAGACTTCATTTCAAAAGCTGATGGAGACAGATTAGGAGGCAAATCATCTCTCAGTGTTATTTATATAATGCCAGTAAAACCACAGGCAATACAAAAAGCAGCTAACGATGCATATTTAGGGTTTGTTTTTATAGTGGCTTTGCTTCACCTGTTCTATGCTACTTGTGCTACTTCCTTGGACAGAGACATAAACAGGATGCATGGCAATTACCAAGACTTTTGCAACCTTGGGGTGTAGGCTTCTGTTTTAAATATTTATTAAGTAAACGCAGTCTGTGTTTCTTTAGTACATGCTTTGTGATCACACCAAGTGCAACATGAGTGGTGCTGCAACACAGAGAAAGCATGTTCCTGGAAACTGCTATAGTATTAATGTGCATCGACATGATGTGTTCTTGCTGTTACCTGGACTGTCATGTAACTGACTGTAGGTACAAAGAAGTATTCACAAATTGCTTAAGCTAAGTCTGCCTTTTCAGAGCAGCAGCTCACATTAGAAGGGATTCTGAGCACAATTTGGGACAACAACTGCACTTGTTCCAGTGCAGCAAGTGCATAGGCAGGTGGGGAGCAAGAACTTCCCTGTACTCTGGAGCTGGCTGACATTTTGACCTTCAACAGTAATGGTTAACTAATCTAATAAAACCTTCCATCTTCAAGCACTTTTCTGGTTAGCTTTACAGTATTGACTTGTTCCTAAATACTTGCATGTACTTACTTATCCTGTTACCATCACTGAGATGCCTCACTGCAGATCAGAGTGGAGATAGGTGAGGACCTTCTCAGAAAAATATGTGAGTTGTGAGAGTGGATATGTATGGGACATAGAGGGAAACAGTGAAAAGTATTTGACTTAAAAACATTCTGTAGCCCTTGGGGATGAGGAAATCCAGGATTTGTGGAAGAGGAAATGTGGGGGAGAGAGGATATGACAGAGGAAGCACAGAGGACAAGGCAGAAAAGGAAAAAACACTGAAGGGAGAAAAATAAACAAGGGTGGGTGGGAGTAGCTTAAGAGAGGAGGCAAACGGGCAGAAAGTATACTCGATGCACACTTAGTGATGCAGTTCTGTGGAGCAGTTTGAGAACTGAGTCATTCAGCAAGGCCTCCTTTAGAGGCAAAGGTGTATTAAAATAGTAGTCAACATGCAAAGCAACCCATCCACCTCTCAACCCTGCACTGAGCAAAGTTTTCTGATTGTAACCCTTCCTCTAAGCGGCGACTGCATCAGGTTAGCCCTTTTTTGTCAGGGCATACACTGAATCCTGAAACACATGGTCACTGAGTGGAAATTAAGAGTTACCAACCAGAGAAAGGGGGGAGTAGAAGGTAAGCATAGCTGGAATAGAACAGAAAGGAAAAAGGCTAAAGAAATATGAGAGCAGTTATTTTTATAGCTGTTGGTTCACACAGCTTAAAATCAAGTAAGAACTGTACTGAAATTTTTAACAGGTGCTTGCCTGAGGATTGTGATAGGAAGGAGGAATAAGGAAGGGGTAAAATCAATATCCTGCATTTAAGTAGTACATAGTAGAACTGGAACACTCAACAGATGACAGAGATTCTTTTAATCTTCTGAAAGATAAGTAACAAAAGCATCTTGGGAGGCTTGTGCAAATATAGACAACAGGCAAGTTTAGCATTGTTGCAAGAGATGTGTAAGAAGTCTGGCTTTGCGCATACTTAATCCTGCATGTACTGCGCATTGTGATGTAAATTTAAGCCTGTAGGTCTGTGAAATATATAAGTGCCATGGGTGATTCTCCAGCTGCAAGCCCATTGATCTGAATTTGTAGGTCGGTCTTAAGAGTGGAAAAAATCCTTCAAAGCATTCCTTAGGAACGTGTTTATAATATTCCAAAAATAAGGAACTTGGTCATAATTTTCATACAGAGCTTTGCAAACAGCACTTTAAACAATTCTGCTAATGTTTCGGAGGCACAAAGGATCTTAGTGGTTGCTGGTATTCAGCTGTTCACCTCATAAAAAATGAATGATCATGGGTAAAGGGTATGGATTTATGAATTCAGTGTCTGGCGCCTTAGGAACCTCTAAACAATCAAAGTGATTATTCATTTGGATATCAGGAAGATGGAAACTTGTATGTAATCTCTTTACCCAGATGCAGGGGAGGGGCTGTGATTAAACTATCAAAGAAACTGTACAACCCTGGAAGCAAACAAACACAAAAGTTTTGAGTACGTCCCTATCTAGTTTCTGTATTTTCCCTACTCAAAAAAATCAGGTGTGGAGTTTGTTTGTATGCGTCCAAACAGCAAAACAAAAAACCCCAATAATACATAATTAGGAAACTTCTGATTATCAGGATTTGCATATAGTGTTTTCAAAGTGCAAAATGATATCAGGTATAGGTAGGGCTGGTTGCCCGATATTTTTCCATTAAGTGGCTTTAAGGTTTTCTTTCTAAATGATTGCTTATAGCTTTATTGTTCCTTGCCTGAAACATTCTTTATCAGGTGTCTGCTCAAGGATTGTTCCCCTCCCAGCCCTGCACACACACACCCAGAGTTTCAGCAAAATGGTTAAGCTATTAATGATATGGTAAATGAAAATGTGTAGGATTTACAATGTTGAGAACATCTGTCAGTGCCCTGCGGGAGGGACACAATATAAAACAAATGGCTACCTTTACCCATTCTTCTTAATGCAAGTAGATTTTCCTGTTTGCTTTTCCCTTACCCAAAGAAGTACTTATTCTTACATTGCCACCATAGTTGTGTTAGCTTGGCTGCTAAAAACTGAAAGTGCTACTGCTTTAGACTGCAGATGATATCAGCACCGTCTGTCATGGTAGGGACTGGAGACTGTCTAGGATGCAGCTGCAGATGGATATAAGATGCTGAGCTTCATCTCTTCCAGCCTCTGTTTGGTGTCAGAGTATTTAGACACTGCTTAGACTCTTAATTTAGTAAAGAATCTCAAAGTTTCTCAGTTTTCATACAGCGTCACTACTGAAAAACAAAACCAAACCAAATGTATTCTAAGGTCAATGTAGTGAATATTCTCAAATTTACCCATATCCTGGTACCCTAGCGTGAGAAAGAAAATTCAGTAAAATTACTTATAACTGATTTGTCCCCAGTACTGGCCTTTCAAAGACAACATGCAAAGCTAATCAGTTACAGCTGTGTTTCTAAGAGTGTGTCTTTCTAAGACAGAATTTGCCCTAGTTTGCAAATATTCAAAGTTTCCCTTCTTTTTAAAAAGCCATAATGTGGATGTCTTCACCTAAGCTAGTTGTTTAAATTCTTTGTAATCAGGAAGAGAAATTAGTACTTCTGGAGACTGACTCATTTCATTTGATTGCTACAGAAGGATCTTTCTCTGGGTTGATTAGAAGGGAGCCTAGGTGAGTAGTCAGGTCAGGTGGTTACATCTGTCCTTGCAGGTATTTATTTACATGCTGAGGGAAATGATTCTTACTGTTTGCATGAATATTTTTCTTACTAAGTGTACTGATGAGATGAATAAGAGGAGTCTGTTGCGAAGAGTGCCTTAAAGTAAGACATAAAATTATTACAAGTATGTTTTACAAATTTCTGTAGATAATTAAAATAAGAAATGTAGGCACTTTAAAACAGCCTTTCTATTTACCTATCAAGACCTGATTTCAAAGTTTTATGCTCCTACAGTAGTTAATAACACTGGAACACCCACATGAATGCTGTTTCATAGCTTTGCTTTGGCTGTTACAATGTCAGCTCTACAACTTCTGTAAGAGAAATGCAGCCCTGAAATGAATGTTTGATTGCTCTGAAGGTCCTTAGTTAGCTTTAAATGCAAACTGAAATTCTACTTTGTTTATCACCAAGATAAAGAGATATTGTTTTCTGAGCTCTATGTGAGGAACCTTGCCTAAAATGTTTTAATTTCAGTTTCTTGTGAGAACTTTCTAAAATTTTTGATTAAACTTGTGAATTTTTGTATTTCCTGCAGCAGGGAGTTTGGGGAGTAAGGGGCAATTCTGTGGTTGCAAGAGTCTAAAGGGAACCGTGAGAGTTGACAACGCTCTGGAAAAATGCAGAAAAGTAGCACATGTTGGTGAATGAAAATAAGCTAGGATAACTCTTTTCTCTCGCATGCCTCTACCTCTCCTTGTACAAATCCAATCTGTTGTCTCTAGCTATATCACTTCCATTAAAGCCAGTGGAAATTAGACTTCTCTATCATCTCTATCAATTACAAACTGGTCATTGATCTTCCCAAAAACATTAAAGTTGATAGTTTGGTCCCAAACCGTTTGGGAACTAGTGTTGTAAGGTAGTGCTGTGCTTTCACTATAGTTGGCTGTCTCTCCTGGCCTTATGTTACTGTATTTCTGTTTTGTTGGGTTTTTTATTCTAGTACTGATTTAAATTTTTTTTTTTTTTTACTTTTAAGGAGCTCTACCATGTACCAAATGGCCTGTCTCCAGGGAAGCTCTCTCATGGGATGGTGTATGGAGTTGTGCACCGAACTGACAACAACCATAAGAGAGAAATGGTGGTTTATGGCTGGTCAGCTGATCAGCTGAAAGAGGAGATGAATTACATTAAAGAAGTGAGTTATACTTTCAGCTTCAAAATTTGTCAAATATCCTTTCCATATATTCATGTAGAGCTGTGTATATATGAGCCTGATGTCTAGCCCAACACCTGAATTTGAATTGGGAACCTACTCTGAAGTGAAAGGCTTGCCTTGTTAGTATTCAAGCTGGAAAAAAGCATGCTATATACCTGGGAACTGTGCAATCCAGACTCAAGGGCTCTGTGCCAAGTGATACTTGTTAGCGCTGGCTGACTGGGCTACAGCTGGGCAAGCAAACTGCCAAACAGATCTTGGGGTTCCTGTCCTGAAGCCTTCGTAACTTCAGGTGTGGTACAGAAGAACCTATGTAAGCAGATACCTGAAAGGATAACCTCTCTCCCCTCTTCCTCTGCTTCCCCTGTCCCCAAGCCCCCCAGTTTTGAAAAAGCTCCTAAATTAGGTAAAATCACTTGGGTATATTTTGGGGCAGCCTTAAAATAGTCAGCCTAATAAGATTGACTTTGTACTACTTTCTCTGTGCATGCTCACTTGCCATAATTGGCAGAAGCTCTCCTGAAAGAAAAAAAATGCATTTCTGATACTGCTGGGTTCTGTACTTCAAACTCAGCATCTCTTTGCCTGTCAGTCCTTGGCTCTCGGGCTTTGGCAATAACCCCCTAATTAGCCCAGGGCAAATAATTTTACCTTCTCTTTCCATCCACCTGCATCACCCAGGAAGCTATTGGTCAATGGTTATTGTTACACAATGGTTACACTGATTTAAGTGCAAACTGAATTGATATAAAAGGGAGAAACCCTGAGTCAACCAGCAGTGTAAGAGACTGTAATTATGTGTGCTTTTCACATCTGCCTGGTCTCTAGCTATCAGCACTTGCTTCTCTCTTTTATTACTCCCAGTTTGTTAGCTCCCAGCATTCACTACTCTCAATTTTCTGCACTTGCAGTTAGGGTATGTCACTACTGCAGTGCAGGCGATGCACACAAGCTGCCTTGGCTGCCGTTTTCCTGCCTGGGTGCTGGTTTCCTGCCTATCTGCCCTGCTGGGCTGGCGTCTGGGGATGGGTGAATTGGCACATGGCAGGTGCAGCTCCCCGGGCTGCTCTGTTTCTGGTACCTGGTGCAGATTGCTTGGTCCAGGAGCATCTCCCTGCCCTTTTTGTTCACAGTCAGATTGTGGCACGGAGGGACATGTCAGACCACGTGAACAGCATGTCTTGCATGTATGTTTAGGGTACTGATCCTTTCAGGAAAAAGTGGGAAAGACATGGGAAGAGAGGTATTGGCCCTTGGTCTCCTGTCTTCTGGAAGTTGCATTCAGCTATGCTAATTTATCAACTTTGGTCTGCCAGATAAGTTTTGTCTTTAAAAGTGGTCTTAAACAAAAGCCCTCAGGTTGTGCCATGTATATGCTGACTTAAATAGATGAAAAATGATGGGCCACATCAAAAGTGTTGACAGTTTCCTCTGTATCTGAGTCAAATTTGCACCTTGCAAGAGGGTGTGTGTGTGTGCATGTGTGTACGGTGGGTAGGGACAGGACGAGGGGTGCTTTCCTGAGGTGAAGTGCAGGAGTTTGCTTCCTTCTGTGTTTCTTACCCTAAAGGGAGCACGTAGTTTGGGGTAGGCTTGTGCCTACTCCTTGCATAGATTTGGTGGCCAATGCCCTTCCTTCTGGGAGGGAGCGGGTATACTGCAGAGCTGCTAGAAACATCCCCTCTTGTATAAGGCCCTACTAATGTTTTCCTCTCACTCCTTCCCCAAGCCTAAGCAGAGATGATGTAAGCTCACTGCCCTAGATTATCTGCAATGAGTCTGTGTTTGATAGAGGTGAGGGGAAAAAAAATAAAACAGGAGTTTGAATTACGTAGCTGGAAGGTAGTCTGTAGGCAAACATTTAACTAGTGTTTACGGTGTGTGCTCTTGAGAAGATTGGTTCTGTGCATGGTTGCAATGGCACGTAAACCCAAGCTAGCTTCCAGCATGCCTTTTTTTTTCTTTTCTTTTTTTAGAAAGGCAAGGTATAATTTACATCCATAGTTCTTAAATAAAATCAGAATGAGTACTCTGTTCTTCAGATTTGAAATTACATTGGTAAATTTATGCTAATATATTGTTTAGCTGGATATGAGCCTAAAAGTCTGAAATTAAAGGGTTCATCTTCAAAGGATACACAGGAAAAACTAATTAACCATGTTAAAAAGTATGAAGGTGTATTAAATCCATGTGTGGATGCTTTTTTTCAGAAAGAAAACATTATACATTCAAATTAATTTTAATACCTTTAGTAATCAGGTTAGAGTGAGTTACAGATAATTGAAATTCATTATTTAAATTATTAATTTACAAGTGTTTAAGTGCGTACAGAGAAGTTTACAATTACTCAGAGATGTTTATTTCTATCACCCCTCTGTAGACAGGTCTTGAGACAAGTTTTTGTCTTGTTCCTAAGAGTAAATTGCTGTTGATGGAAGGATAGATTAATAATGGAAATTACTGAAAGTAACAATGATGGACATAGGAAAAAAACCCAATCATGTCCTAGATCAACAGTATACTCAGTAAGTCTGATAAAGGCATTTGATTCTTCTGACACCAGGTGCGAGCAACTCTGGAAAAAGTAAGAAAGAAAATGTATGGTGAATACGATGAAATGAAACGAAAAATACAACAGCTTACGAATGAACTGAAAGTAAGTATACATTCATTTGTAGGGAAAGCATATGACAATAATCATCCCAGTGTTATCTAGAAATTATTTTTTTTGCTTCAGCAGAATAGAAGTAATTTCTTAAACCACTCCAGTTCATTGTTTTCTGTGACAGCTATACTTTTATTTATTTATTTATTTATTTATTTTTCCCTCCAGGAAGGTAAAGTAAGACAGGGATGCTTTTGCATATGGAATTACTAATTGCCTGCTTCTTGGAAATAAAAGAATGATTTCGATAGCATTGTCTGTGTGTATTGGTAGTTAGTGGAGATGTTTGTACTAGTAAGCTGCCAGGTGAATTGAATAAATAACTTACATAATTAGGAGTAACATGCAACTTGGTGTCATTTCAACAGACTTTGCTCTATTTTACTGACGGTATTGTTTAAACACTATAGTAAAAGAAGTAGTGATATTCTTTAGTATTAAAGTGCATGACAGTTCTAAAAATGACTTACCTTTTGGTTCTTAATTGAACCTTTCAACAGTCATTTGATGACCTCTCTTTTTTTCTGACATGCTGGTTTAGCAATAAAAGCTGCTGCAGTCTGTAGAAGTATCCTTCATATTAAACTGCTGAGTTCTTTCATCCAAAAAGCTCCCCGAAAACTTGCTGTGGATTTTATATTCAGCATTGATTTTCACAGCCCTGGTTCAGATGATGCTTTGGCAATTAAATGTCTTCTGACTTCAAGGGACTGGGACCCTGACTTGTGCCCTTCTGCCATCCTCATTTGGAGACTGTCAGTTCCCTGCATGCTGTATTATGTGTAAAGATCAGAACTTGCTGTTAAACTGGTACTTCTATTCTGTGGCAACTAGTGTCCAAAAAAAAAAAAGGAAAATCACCCTGACTTGAGAGGAGGAGTGAGAGAAAACTGAATTTCCACAAACTGTTAAATAGCCTTGATCCCAAAAAGGTGAGTCCCCCAGCCAGTATGCATGTAGGCAAATGCTGATTCAGATGGAGTTTTGTAGTCTGCTGCTGATACTTACTGAATAGCAGTGGTGATATTCTGCACTCCCAGATCTTCTGTCAGACCAGTAGAAATCCTGCATGAGCTCCTTATTAAGGGTTTCTGACCAGGTCTAACAGAATCTGTAGTTCTGAATCTGTAGAATCTGAAGCAGATTAGCAGTTCATGAAGCATTCCTTCTGACGTAAATGGCACATTATGAGACACTCTTACCCGCTTTTCTAATACTTTAGAGTGCCTGAAAGAAAGCACAAGTGTTGCTCTACCTAATTACATATGCTTTTTTGTTTGGTTAGTTGGGTTTTCATTTTGATTTTACATGACTGCCATCTTTCATGCTATTTGGGGATCCTGTTTAAAATCCTTTATATACTCTTTCCTTCAGCTTTGAATCACTATGCTTTTCTCCCATCAATTTCCAGGACTACTTTTTGTTCATAAAATTTGTTTGAAATTTGTACTTCTGATATCCTGCCCTAGGCAGTATGCTTCTTCACACAAGTTCTTATCTTGTAACTTTCTTAATCCATCCCAAGCATTTCTGCTTTTGTTTGTTTGATTGTTTTCACATGGGCGCACATTTATATAGGGTTAACAGTAACTACTTGGCTTCTGCTCCCTATGCTGACCAAATCTGTGTATGACTTACTTACTAAACACTAATTGTTCTCCAAATGAGTCCCTAGTGTTCTTATGTTTCTATCAAGAAACATATCTGGTCCATCTAAGAATGTGAGTTGGGCTGGCCTCCATTAGTAACATTTTTTTCTCTTTATGATTGGATGGTTCGTAATCATTTACACTGTTTGGGTTTTGGTCTCTTCTTAAATGATGTCATTTTGTGCCTCCCCCCACCTCCAGTTTTTAAGTGTATGTGTGTACATAACAGAGGATGACAAATTTTCACCCAGCAAAGCTCTCTGCTGACTACTACTTTCTTCATATTGGTTCATCCTTAAGTCTTCTTGATGTTGCTTCTTTACGTACCTGATTAGTCAGTTCCTTCTTAATTAAAGCTATTCTACAGTTCACCCAAACCTTTCTAGATTTCCTCATTTCCTGCATTCTTCTGCTTTTCACTCCGTGACTTTTTATGATCTGCCCGCTCTGTGTAAACTTTCTGAATAGATATCTGCCAAATGTCCTCTTGTACTTTCAAAAATAACAGCTTTTACAGTGGTTACAGACTAGCAATAAACATAGATACTTGTGCCTTGTTTCTGTTAGCATATCTGGATTCTGAGTTTTGTTTGTCTGTTTCTGCAGTGCAAGAATATGGTTTGAGGCCTGTATATTTTAAGCATCCTAGTACTGTGAAAATTAACCATGGGGTCTTTCTCTTCTGTAGCTCCCTTTGAAAGAATAGGTAAACTTGATCATTATTCTATATAAAACTATTTTTTTTTTTTTCCCTGCTCAGGTGACAAATGCTCATCAGGAGTCCTTAGAGAATCATGTGCGAGTGCAGGCTGCAGCCTTAGATAGCTTTAGTGAAATGAACAGCTCCTTGACATCAGCATCAATAGACTTGCAGGTACATTTTAATAGCTGTTTCACAGCTGACAACTGCCTTTTCTGACATGGATTTAAAAGCAGACATAAAACATGGATGACAAATATAGATTCTAACACTAAACAAGCCCATAAAGTACTGTCTTGGATATCTAAAGCAGCTAATTTAGGAAACTAAAGGAAAAAAAATTCCAACACCTGTGTTTTTTAAAAACCTGTTAAAAATTAGTGTACAATAAAGAGATACTGATCTGCAGCAGACTAATGCCACTAGTTAGGTCTCTATGAAATATCTAAGGTGAAAATGTGATTTGTTCTGTGTCTCCTGACTTATTCCTACCTTCACTGGTTAAAACAAATAGAAGTGGCATGTTTGGATGCTAAACACTTGTGAGACTTTACATACCTGTGAAATGTAGGGGGAGGTGAATGAATGGGGTGGGAATGAATTTTCTGTTTTAAAGACTTCCAAATTCCTGTGTATCTGAGCTGAACAACTTAATGTTCCTGCTTTCTTGTATGTCACAGTTTTTCTTAGTCCGGTGCATTTAATATGTATAGCATGGCCCTTGGAGAGAAGAAAGGAATATTGTTGCATTCATGTTGCATTCATACTGAAATGTATCCATGTTCCTTTCTTTTTTTTTTTTTTAAATAGTGTTCCAGGACTTGATTTCACTGATCATGTTCCTCATGCAAATACCTTCTAGAAAACTAAATACAACAAAAGCCACAATTTTAAATGTTAAAACTTGCAAAACTCTTTACACTGCATTGACACATCAGGAAACTCTTAAATGTTCTGTCTGTTCCATAACCTCTTGACTATATTAGTTCACCAAATTATTTGTTATTTTTAATATGTGGTTTAACTCTTTCTTCTAGAAAACTCTAGTGGATGTTACTTTGGAGAACACTGATATAAGGGAACAAATAAGGAATTTAAAACATACACACGAACAATCTATGGAAAAGCTGAGAGAGAAGCAAAAGCAACTGGAAACAGCACAAATTGAAAATCAGTTACTGAAATTAAAGGTGCAGTATATAAACTCTCCTAAAAATATTATTGCACAGTAAGGGCATTAGGAGTATGTTAAATGAATTCCTTGGCCTTGTTTGTAAACGGTTCTTCATTCTTCATGCCTTATCATTCCCTAGAGCTGACATATTCCTGTGAATCAATACTGTTTTAATAATAAAGAATCTCAGCTGGCAGCAGTCTTTCCATAATGTGGGATTACCACTCGGGGATGCTGGCAGGTGAAAATTCAAACCATTAAATGGTTATTAGTGTCCATTGCTGTAAGTAAAGGAATATTACAACTCTACACCGTGCTATAAGAATTTCTTGATGTTGAGTTTGTTTATTTGGTATTGCACAATTTTTAATAGGTAATCTGTTAAGTCTTATGAGCATATGGTCAGCAGATACATGCTGTAACAGCAAGCATCCTGGAAAGAAAATTAAGCTATTCAGAGAAATGCAAGGGGATAAAACGCAAACTGGAAGGTTTTATTTGCCAGAAAGCTTGACTGTTTTCTCCCTTCATCTGCCAAATGTATTCCTTTAATCTCATTAATAAACAACCAACCAAACAAACACAAAAAACAAACAAACAAAAAAACCCCAACCCACCACACCAACCAAAAAATGCTTTTCTGGAAACCTTGGTCTCTCTTAAAAGTGCTCAAAATAGACTAATTTGGATATAGTACCATATCAGAATTTGTCACTGTGAAATACAGGTGACTGCTGGTTTATTCATGTTTGATTTTGTCAGAGGTGATGTTTCTTTTTGGCTCTCTAGTGACTTGCATTCATGCTTACTAATGAATGGTTAAAAGAGAAAACATTAACATAAGTGTATTTCAGCTTACAATTCATGTTCTAGTTTCCTCTTGTAGTGAAGCTTTACAGGCTATAAAAGTAGCTGGATTTTGTACCTGCTATTGTCAGCAGGAAATAAAAAGAGGGGAAAACCAATTAAAAGAAGAAAGAAAAGCTGATGCAATTAAGATTTCAGAACAGAAATTTGGACTTAACTGTAATCTTAAGGACATGCACCAACAAGTTAGGGAAAGGTATGTCTGCTTCTAAGGGCAGAGAACCACAGGTTAAGCCCCAGTTCAACTGAATGCTTAAGGATTTGTTTATCTCCAAGCATGTCAGGGTCTGCAGAATACATGCCCTGCCTTAATGAGGAAAAAGTTTAAATTTTATTCTCAAAGTTGCAGTTTTATGACATAGTGGGTAAAATACCTCATTGTTGTCTTTGAAACTTAAACATAAAATTGTGTATCAAAGATGCCAGGATATCTGTAATTTTATTCCAGAGGTGAATGTAAGAGGATGGTGTGGAATCTGGGAGGTTAGCAGTTGAAAAGCCATAACTACTATATGCCATGATTATTTTCTGGGTAGGAGAACACACCCATGTAGCTTATTAGTAGGTTCAATTTATTTATACAATCATAACAATAACTGAGGTTGGAGACTTTGGTTGAGAGAACTATAATAGATGCTCTGATGCATCTGCCTTTTAATGCTTGTTTATACTCTCCTCGTTGCTCAAGCTATAAGGAAAGGAATGATGGAGAGAGAGTCTCAGAGATCATATTTCAGCTCAGTGTATCTTAAGGACTCTGGGTTTTGATTGTTGGCTTTTTGTGAATCATAAAATCATAGAATCATTAAGGCTGGAAAAGACCTCTAGGATCATCAAGTCCAACTGTCAACCCAGCACCACCATGCCTCATTAACCATGATCCTGAAGTGCCACGTCTACATGTTTTTTGAACACCCCCAGGGATGGTGACTCCATCACCTCTCTGGGCAGCCTGTTCCAGTGCCTGACCACTCTTTCAGTGAAGCAATTTTTCCCAATATCCAATCTAAACCTCCCCTGACACAACTTGAGGCCATTTCCTCTCATTTCTCTCACTAGTGAAGTGGGAGAAGGGACCAACACCCACCTCACTACAACCTCCTTTCAGGTAGTTGTAGAGAGTGATAAGGTCTCCCTTCAGCTTCCTCTTCTCCAGGCTAAACAACCCCAGCTCCCTCAACCTCTCCTCATAAGACTTCTTTTCCAGACCCTTCACCAGCTTCGTTGCCCTGCTCTGGACACGCTCCAGCAACTCAATGCCCTTCTTGTAGTGAGGGGCCCAAAACTGAACACAGGATTCAAGGTGTGGCCTCACCAGTGCTCGGTACAGGGGCACGATCCCTGCCCTGCCCCTGCTGGCCACACTGTTCCTGATACAAGCCAGGATGCTGTTGGCCTTCTTGGCCACCTGGGCACACTGCTGGCTCTTGTTCAGCCGGCTGTTGACCAATGCCACCAGGTCCTTCTCCCCCGGGGCAGCTTTCCAGCCCCCCTTCCCCAAGCCTGTAGCATTGCATGGGGTTCTTGTCACTGAAGTGCAGGACCCAGCACTTGGCCCTGTTAAACTTTATACAATTGACCTTGGCCCATCAATCCAGCCTGTCCAGATCCCCCTGCAGAGCCTTCCTACCCTCGAGCAGATCAACACTCCCACCCAATTTGGTGTCATCTGCAAACTTACTGAGGGCGCACTCAGTCCCCTTGCCCAGATCCTTGATAAAGATATTCAACAAGACTGGCCCCAAAACCGAGCCCTGGGGCACACCGCTCGTGACTGGTCGCCA
This sequence comes from Anhinga rufa, assembly GCA_013400875.1. Classification (NCBI taxonomy): domain Eukaryota; kingdom Metazoa; phylum Chordata; class Aves; order Suliformes; family Anhingidae; genus Anhinga; species Anhinga rufa. The sequence continues at coordinate 15,670 of VZTV01098944.1, forward strand.
ATTGGATTTAGCTCTGTTCACCACAACTCTTTGGGCTCGGCCATCCAGCCAGTTTTTTACCCAGTGAAGAGTACACCTGTCTAAGCCATGAGCCGCCAGCTTCTCTAGGAGGATGCTGTGGGACACAGTGTCAAAGAAGGATGCTGTGGGACACAGTGTCAAAATTATTTATCATAATATATGGTATCATGTCATAATGATATGATTCTTTCAGGCTTTCTGAAATGTGGAAGGTTTTGTGTTGTACTGAAACTTAATTTAACTCCAGTCCCTCTCACAAAGTGCAGGTTACTACCCCTGCCCCAGTGTGGTGTAGGTGAGATGCCAAAGGGGCGCAATTGCAGTACAAGTGGAGTCCTTCAGAGCTCAGTCCCTTTTCAGCGGATGAAATATACTGTTGTTATCCCACAGGGTAGTAAAACAGCTTGTTCCCACCATGCAAGATAAACAGAAGGGTTTAATAAATCTTTTAGTCCTTGAAATGAAAAAAAAAAACCAAAACAAACACCAAACCCCAAAACCTTAATCATCAGAACCAGGTATTTTGGAGCTGTGTAAACTGTAGTGATCAGCAGGGAACACTTTATTCTTCTCCCACATGACAATATATTTCTTCTCTTCCTGACATTTTTGTAGCCCCCACAGCATTTCACTATAACCTTCTCTGATTTATAGCATCTCTAGTAAGAGAACTAAGTCCTGGACTAGCTATTTTACTTTGCTTTTATTGCGGCTTACAGAGTAGATGAGTTTAAGCTGTGAATATTCTATCTGGTGTTTAATCACTGAGGGTGCGGTTCAGTCAGTGTTTTGAGTCAATATAAGGGGGAAATCTGTCTCTGAATTACCATTCCTGCCCTCTTCCCTGTAACAGTAGTAACATTTGTGGTCCTGTGGTTAAAAATTAACGCTTTCACACCCCGAGTATATTAATTTTAAGTCTGATTGTTCCCTGATCTGCTTTGCTCCATGGTCACCCCAGTTCTTGTGCCTAAACAAAGAGCAGTATGTGAAAAAAGCAAGAGAGAGGAGGGAGGGTACAGCTGTGTCTTCCAGTTAACAACACATACTTAGGTCTGGCTTAAAGTAATAATTGCTTTGAGTGTTCACGGTCATTTAGAAACAGAAGTTGAGTCTAGACCATCCCTAATCTATGCTTCTGTAAAATGGGGGGAAACAATACCTTTTCAGTGGGAAAACAAGCCAAGTGACTTGGAGGCTGTTATGGAAGGGCTTGGTCAAGAGGCATAGCCCGGTCTTGGATAAGCAATGACTAGGTAAATTCAGACAACACGAAACTTGATGAAACGGTAACTTCTACAAATTCAAATGTATACTGGCAGAGTGTTGTAAGTGGTCTTGATGCAAATGAAAATCTGCCTCAGCACTGTCAAATTTATAACAAGTTGCTGAAGTTTAAAGTGTTATTCTCGCATCATGTGAACTCCGTTTCTCCTCCTGCCAGCCGTGCTCTACTGATTAATGTGTTAATTGTGACTTTCATCCTTTCCCCTCTCTTAGGTGGAATCATCGCAGGAAGCCAACGCTGAAGTAATGAGAGAGATGACAAGAAAACTGTATAGTCAGTATGAGGAAAAAATGCGAGAAGAGGAGCAGAAACATAAAGCTGAGAAAGAAATCCTCCTAGTATGTATAGCCAGTCTGTAAGGGTGGTGCTTAGCTTGGGTGTCATTTCTCAATCACTTAATGCTCCAGAGTTGGCATGTGTTCCTTCACTCCTGTCTCTGTGACTAGTCATGCCACAGTTACTAAGCCTTCCAAGCTTTTGGGGTTGTAGGACTGAGAAAAGAATGTGTTCAAACACAGTAACAGTAATGATAAAGTAGATTTCAAAATTTGAAATTGCGTAAGTTGGTTTATCTAACTTCTGATTCTATTTAAAAAAGGAAAATACAATGTCCAATTTTAGTGACAGTTTAGGAAGGGGAGGGGAAACAACTTCACTGGACACTACTGGAGCAAGAGCTCTTCCTATTGCATGGTTTCCCTCCATCCCTAAGTAAAATCTTTCTATGAGCAGTTTGTCATTGCATTTTTCTAACTAATAAAGATAGATAATGACTGAGATTGAGGGTAGATTCCGCTGTCTCTTTCTATTCATATTGTTTTATATGAGGAAAGTACAAAGCTGAACGTGGCAAATTTTGGTGTTTAAAATGCTATCTTCTGCAACAGCATATTTTTATTATGGTGTTACTTCATGGCATCCTCAGAAGCGAAAACAAATATCTAAGAAATGGGTAAAAGGTTTTCTCAGATTTTCATAATGATGCTTTACAAATACCTATGTACTTCAAAGTGCCCCAAATCTTTTATTCCATACAATTCACATTTAGGATCACAACTGTTCCAGGTTTCTGGGCAGGTATAGTGAAAAGCTTTGAGCTCTGCTTGGAAGCTATTAGCCTGGCTCTATGGCCTTTTAAAAAAAAAATAAATGCTCACTAATATATTTTATGTTCATGAGACATATGTTCTTATTTGAAGGAGGAAACGAATCGGCTTCTGAAGGCTATTGAAGAGGCAAATAAGAAGATGCAGATTACAGAAACAAGCATACAGGAAAAAGACCAGAGAATTGGTGAGCTGGACCGGCTGATTGAACGCATGGAAGAGGTATGAGAGTTAGTTGATTGCCACCTGTAAAGGACATGCAGAAGTGCATGGAGGGAATTTTTTTATTTTCTGGTCTGCTGCTCAGTACCCCACTCAGTGACATACCATTGCTGTTTGCACCTTACTTAGTTATTGTATCCATATTAGTAAATGGACCTGGACTGCCACAGAGACACTGTGATTAAGTGGTTCTTCTGTCTTTCTAGTAGCCTTTACAGTCAGAGCTGCCTAAGGCGTCAAAATTTATTTAGTAAATTAACCACTATTGTAAAGAAAGAGTTCAAAAAAACTTCAGCATGCAAGATCTCTTAAGCCTAATGAAGTAGTAATCATAAATGATCCAAAGTCTCTTAGAAATGCTGTTGGTAGGTCCATTAAAATGTGTTTTAGTTACACATATACCTTATTATTTATTGTTTGAAACTGTATCTCCAAATTTCTCCACATGTGGATGAAATGCTAAATTGAAAGCTTCAGATGAAAATGTTTTGAGGATGTTTTGTGAGTATGTAGCAGCCACTTAATCTTCCATGCAGATATCTAGCTTACTTAGATTATGGCTCAGAATATTTTGAGGAAGGAAGAAAAAACTCATTTTTACTGCCTTTTAGTCCAAAACATAGATTCTTCCTTTCCTGCTATCATTAAAAATCTTTTAATTATTCCTCTCCCTGGCTAAATATTCCCTACCAAACTGTAATTAAGAGCAGTTTTTTGTCAGTTTATGTTTAAAGCTCTGAAAGCAGAAATGCTTTGAGAAATTTACCTCTGTGACACTGGCAACACTGCTGTAAACCCCATTGTAGCAGTTTTTGCATTGCTTCTTTTTTTCCCTGCTTTTTCTTCTTCTCTGTTATGGACTTTGCTCCAGGGCAAAACTCAAACTAGTAGTCAGATGATTATTATTTTAACATATTGTTCAGCCTAAGAGTGTCACAGTGCCTCTCCTTGCATAGTACACTGCATCTGAATCTCATTTGTTGAACCTTTTCAGATATCTGAAAAAAAAGGTTCATATCTTCTCAAACAGTTACGGTGAAATTTCCTCTTTGTTTTCTGGTATCATTCACCTAACTGAGAATGCATGTTTTTGTTTAGTCCTTGGACTGAATAGTGTCACTCTAAACGGTATAAGTGCAGACCTTCCAAAAGACTCCTATGCTCTTGGATGTACTTTGGCATTTCATTCAATAGCAGGCATCTCATTATCTTTAAAGATCTGTGTGTTGCTATCTAAAATACAGAAGCAGAGAGCATTCTATTAAGTGGAGGGAATACTATCTTCTGTTCTTACAAGTTAAGTGTTTTTTCACCAACTTTAGTTTATTACAGTAAATATTTGCTACTGAGAAATAGATTTTAATAAGCCAGTCTTGTTGGCTTGACTGGTTAGTCTAACGTGCATTTGTATTGATCCCCGTTTGTCTAATGCTTGCAAATCTATTAGTAGAATTAGTGATTACAATGAGAAATCATTCAGCTTAATATGCCCCTTTAGTAGCTCTGTTGACTTGATCTGGGCTTCAGCCTACAACTTGTAAGTATTATGCAGTGATTAAAGGATTGCAATATAGTTCTTAAGGACAGGTGAATTTCTTCACATTGGTTATTTAATTTGCTCTTATCTGGCCGATACTTGCAGAGTAAAATGGAATGCCTCTTAAATTCCCATTAAAGTGGATAGCAGACTCCTCTGTTAATTTGGTTGACTTAGTCCCCAAGTCCTCATAGATCTTCAGAAGCACTGTGCTGGTGGACACCTAAAAAATAAACAGGAACATTTTTGGGAAGAAAATAGGGCAATACCTTTTATCTCAGCCTTGGATTGAGAGATCTTTTTGGAGAGATAACATGGAAAATTTGACATTTATGTAGTTACAGATTGTGATGATTCATTTTTTTTATTCAAAAAATTCAGTTTCAAGTACAACTATACATGTTCGAATAGGAAATTGAAAACTCTGATCTTATTTCCATGCATAGCTGGGAATTTGATTTTTATTATTATGCATTCTGTGTTCCTTGGCTATAGGAAATGCATGAATTTTGTTTAATCAGTTTCTATTTTAATTCACAAAAAATCTTTTGAATTGCAAGGAAATATGCTTTGTGAAGCCTTTGTGTTTTGACATACGGAGAACTGAAGGATAACATTTCTTGTTTAGGAACGTCAACAGCTGCAAAAACAACTCGAACTAAATGAAATACAAATATCTGGAGCAAAATCTGAAAACAACTCTGACAGTGAAAGGTGAGATATGCCTTGTCTGTGGAACTTCTAGTACTGCTAGGAAACTTTAGGGGTATGGTTTGTTTTGGCTTGGTTTTTTTAAGACACCTGAATTTTACTGTTTCTAACTTTTAAAACTGCAGTCTGGTAGGGATTGTCCATCTGAATGTAAGTTTATTTACATATAAAATAGCAAGCGGATTACTTTTTGCAACAAAAAACACTATCATGCATTTTTCTTGAAAAGTTGTTTGCAAACATGCAGAGTACATTTTAGATGGAACAAGTTGTGACATACTTGTGGATTGCATTTTTCTTAAATCTGCATTCCCAAATTCAGCACAGTATGATCCTGACTATGAATACTTTA
>VZTV01098947.1:0-19566 GCA_013400875.1 Anhinga rufa
TCCAACCCCTCTGCTCAGGCAGGTTCCCCTGGAGCAGGTTGTGTCAGTCCTCAGTCACCCTCACATTAAAAGACATTAAACATTAAAAAACAAACAAACAAACAAAAAACCTACCATAAAGCACCCCCACAAAACCAACCAACCAACCAAACAAAAAAACACCAAAACCCCCCCAAAAGCTTATGTTCAGATGGAATCTCCTGTGTTTCAGTTTGTGCCCGTCACCTCTGATCCTGTCACTGGGTACCCCTGGAAAGAGCCTGGCTCCAGCCTCTGTGCGCCCTCCCTTCAGGTGTTTGTACACATGGATGAGGTCCCCCTGAGCCTTCTCTTCTCCAGTCCCAGCTCTCTCAGCCTTTTCTCATAGGAGGGAGGCTCTGGTCCCTTCATCTTCATGGCCCTTTAGTGGACTCTGCTCAGTAGTGCTGAGACTCATACTCTAGTATGTCCATGTGTCTCTTACACTGGGGAGCCCAGAACTGGACACAGTACCCCAGGTGCAGCCTCACCAGTGCTGAGAAGAGGGGAATCCTGTGCATATTGCCAAATAGGTTACTATATTGTAGGATGAACATGGTGATTTTTTTTTTTTTTCAAATTTGCAGACTTAGAAACATGTTATTTTCCAGTGAAATAATGTACTTGCAGGCAAAGGTGTATTTAAATTTGGCCCTGGGCTGGAACTTCAGAGAGTTGAGTGAGTAACGTGGCTAATTGCCACTGACAAACATGTGGCAGATGTGTGAACAGGTCTGTTAAATCTGTGCTTCAGCTATCACTAAATATAAGGGATGTGGCAAGCAATTCCCAAGCTCAAAGTTACTGCAGTGATACTTTTTTATACCAGCAAAGCTGAACTACTAATGTGGTCATGAAACCAATGTATTTTTTTCTCTGTATAGCTTGACTTATGTCTTACCTATTTCTGTTACAGTAAACCAAGGTGGTACCTGTCAGGGAACAGAGTAAGTGGTAACAGCCTAGAGATGAGTGAGGGGGACCTTAATAGAAATCTGCAAAATCATGAGTGATTGGAAAGGAGAGATGAATTGACTGTTCAGATTTCCAGAGCCGGAAGCATTGAATTAAGTTAGTAAAAGTGAGTGGCAAAGTAAAAGATAAGGGTTTCTTGTATCATGAATAGTAGATGTGTGGAACTCCTTGCAAGAGGAGTTGGAGGTGCTAAAAATGTAAATGGGCTCAAGAATAGACAGGATTAAGTCCTTCAAGGATTGCTACAATTAGAAACTGTATCTGTCTCTGAAGCTGGAGAAAATGGGAGGTTCAGAGGGCAGTTGAGGGATGTATTGGCTAGCTGTCCCTTACCTGCTCATGGCTGTTCTCGTGGATGGAGTCTTCACCTAGACAGACACCTCCTTGGTCAGAACCAATATGGCCTCCTACCTTCTGGTATTAACATATGGTGCAACTTAATCTATCCCCATGCTTCTACTGGTGTTTGCAAAGAAACACGGTTTCCTAAAAATGCAGGGAGAGAGGGGTGAAGAATATGTGGTGGTTATGAACAGAACGGATGCCTGTCCCTTTGGTAACTGTACCTGCACAGATTCAGGCATGCTTTTTAACATGCTGTGTAAGTAAAGTCTTTTCTTTCATTTCCAAAACACTGAATGTGAACATTAAGCTACTCTGGGTGAAGACCTTGAGCATTTTTAGGAATACAGTTAGTACAAGTTTGTCCTAACCCCTTGTTTTCAGCTGTGAAGCTTAGATGCTTGAAAAAAAAAAAAAAGGGTCAGTGGTTCATGGAGAAGGCAAAAAGCAGAAGCAGATTAGCTTTATTGCAAGGGGAAATGTATTGGTGTCCAGATTCTTCAGATTCTTTCATTTTTTGTTTGCCCCTTTTGCAATAACAGGATGCATAAAGGATTCTATTACATCAGCCCAGACTAGTGTAACAAAGTGGTAATGTAGTTTCATTTTCCATGGGGAAGGCAGGCTTTTATCAAACTGTATGGAGGAGAGTGGTAATGGACTAGATTTTCATTATTAATGTACTGCATGTACCCAGTGAATTGCGATGGCATGATGCTGCTGTTCCGTGAGCAGTCAGCAGAGAGTTGTATCATTTTTCAGAGCAAGGATTTTTGTTTCCAGTATGGAGGGGTGCTTCTGGTCTGTAAAGCCAGAAACAGCAAAATGCATTTTCTTCATCTCTGCATCTCTTCTGGAGCCGGCTCATCTCCATGGCAACGTGTGAGCCTGAAAGAGATGTGGAGACTAGGGAGGAAAGGAATGAGTTAGAAACAGCCAGGCGGTGGTGTGTGTCCCCCACGTCAGCACATCAGCCTTTTGATAGGATGATTTTGTTAACACCCATCCAAGGCTCCTGTGCAGAGCTCCTTTATTAGAGCAGCCGCCAGGGCATCTGCTTCTCCCTTCTGCATCCTTTTTCTATATTTTTTATTTCATTTTTCCCCCCCCCCAAATACATCCTCCACACCCCGGTTTTATTTTAGTTGCAGCCTCATTGAAGATGTGCAGCTCATTTTCAGCTTTCTGTGAGCTTCCTTGCGCTATGGTATTTTGTAAAGGCAGGAAGGCATGGCTGCATTTCACTTGACCTTAGCAGCAAAGTGAAATCTCGTCTATGTTGCTGAAGGGTACTGACTATGCAGAAATTTATCGAAGCAGATTATTATGAACTGGACTGGTATTATGAAGAATGCACAGATGGTAAATATTTCTTTCTAGTCTCTTACTGCAGAATTTGGAGCTTGTAAGACTGGACCATCGTTATTCAATGGTTTTAAAAAATGAAGTACCTTGAAAAAGGCAGCACCCTGGTGTAGCGGAGGTGCCTGTATCTCTGTTGCACCTCAGCATCTCTTGTGAGCAGGCTACAAGAGACTCTGCTGTACAGCTTTCTCTTTTTCAAAGGGAGTGGCAAAGGAGCATATGCACTATATGAGTAATGGGCAGGGGGAGAAATATTTGAAATGCTAACTGTATTTATAATAATTCAGCTGAATTTAAATATACTTACTGTAAGATTCTGTATTGGTTTGAGTTTTAAGTATTTGTGGTTTTTTCTGCATTACCAATGCTGTAATATGTATATATTTAATGTGTTAATAGTCAGTACATGCTTTTTCTCTGGTTATTTGTCGGTGAAAGACATTTAAAACTGAGGCTTAAAAGTGAGCAGGTTAACTTTTTGAATTGGAAAAATTACAAGCTTTGGTGAGCACTATCTTCTGGGCCTCTTGCAATTTTTCTAATGTTTGCTTGGGCGATTATTTCTTTATCAGAGGACTGTTTTCATCAGACTTCTAATAGAAGGCACATGGGGAAGGATAAGGAATGGCTAAAACTGCACTCTCAGCAGAGTGGAAAAATCAAAATTCCTTATCGATGGCACTCAGTGGTTACCTCTAAAACAAAATGCAGCCTTTGGGAAAGCAGTAGTTGTATATGGATTTTATTCTGGTTGGAGAGCTTGGCTTAAACGAGGCAAGTCCAAGATCACAATGAAGGAAGAACAGAAAGCAGTAAGAGTGTAGGCCCAGGTGATATTGTACATATGTAGTACAGAAAGATATTTCATAGTGCTTTGATAGCAATATCAGAGGGGACATGAAGAGTAAAGACATGCGTGACAAAATTTGAATGGGTTTTTATGGTCTTTTGAGTGGCGTATGCCTCCGTTTGTTTCTCTGTACCGGATTTCGGAATGGAATGCAATTTTAGAAGCTTGTTAAACTTTAACTTCTCTTACGTTTAGTTGATTTTTCCTGTCCAGGTGCTCAAAGAGGACAGGTGCATATTTATTTGAAAGATCTGACCAATTTAAGTTGGACTGAATCCATTTATGTAACCTTTATCCTCTAGGTTTAACCCGAGTAAATACTGTAGCATCTGATTAATCTGCATGATGTAACAGGCTGAGTTGGCCTGGTTTTAGAAAGCTTAAAAAAAGGACTGTTGTACTGTCATTAAAACCTGTAGCTGATTTTTTTTTTCCAGGTTAAATATAGATAGCCTTCTTTTTGTTGTTCTTTTTTACGGTCCTTTGTCTGTCTGGTCAAAGTGTCATTATGCGGAAGTGTGGCATGCCTGAGTGTCTGGGCTCAGAGCTCCCCAGCTTGGTCTTAAGGTGTGTGCTGCGCTGGAGAAACTGTGGGAGTTCCACGGTAATGGAATAAGCAACAGGTGTTGGGCAAGCATTTGAATACCTTGTGGGATCAGGGCCTCAGGAGCGCTGTGGTGGTTGGTCTGATTTCTGGGCTTACAAGTTTTCTTGTGAGTGCTGAGCCCCCGCCCAGCATACTTCTCCCATGAGCTGATATCTACAGAGTGTCAGCTCAAGTATGTGCTGGCTGGCTGCTTGAAGTATCTGGGGAGTTCTCCCCTAGGACAAAGCAGGGTTTAAAGTCTGATAAGGAAAGTCTCTCCTGTAGGTAAGGCGCAATGCTTTTTAAATTTATTTAGTTACTTATTTTAATTTAAAATTAAAATATTACTTTTTACATGATGGAAGGATAGTGCTGTCAGTCTTGCTCTCAGGTAAACAGTCATCTTGTAAGGTTTAATGGAATTTTCTGGGGGTTAGCTTTCTTTTCTTTCTCCCAGTTGAAGTGTGCGAGAAAGAGAGGTGTGGTGGAAGGCATAATCTTTGACCTTTGTTACTGGCATACTGATTTGGGTTTAAAATATCATTGACATTTCCTGTTGATGGAGAAAGGTATTCTGATTGTAGTGGGAGACAAAAGGCATCTTTAAAGTACAGCAGAAAATGGAGCTTTTTCAAAAACCTAGAGCAGATGGCATAATATGAGAGATGCCTGTCTCTTGATTGACGTTTGATTTTTCTACCATGTATTTGTCGATACCAGAGTCATTTGCCAGAGATGCTTTTTATATTCAGTAGAGTGTGATAGGCAGTTGCAGCTCAGCTGACCTGTTTTGAATATCTATTTTAAGACAAGATGAAGCGTAGTTAGAGAGCTTATTTCTCTGCTATTCATGGATGCTCTGGAGCTCAGATGCATGTGTGCATTCAGTTGTGAACCCTAGCCAGTTCACCCTTTCTGGTAACTATAACATTGGAGCAGAGTCGGTGGTACCTTTTAAACTAATACAAAATCTCACAAGATATTATTTCACAGAATTATTTTTCTGATTAAATTGGTCATACATTCTTTGTCAAAGCCACCGGGACTCAGACTTCTATCTAAAAGGTGTGACTTCACTTGTTTTACTTCTTTTAAAATAATTATTTTAGCAGTGTAGGGTTTCTTGTTCTTCAAGGAAAAAAGCAGGATAGAAGGGTTTAATGCTATTATTTAGCTTACTAGGTAAAGAAGTGATTCTCACTGTTACTTCAGATTTAATGAACTTCTGTATGGACCAACATAGTAATGATGTCTTTAACTTGCATTTGGTGGTGGTAATTTGCAAAAACAAATGAACAAGTGCTCAAAATTTACAAATCTTCACAAAGACTTTATAGGGTTGGAATAATGAATGAATCCCTTTAGATAAGGTCCTTCACAGAGTTTCTTTTTGGTAGGAGTAGATTGAATTAGACAATAAAATGTCAGACTTTATCTGAAGATTGAATCACTGGTGTTAATTAAAATGACAATAAGTTAAAGCTTCTGTTTACACTGTGCTTTTTAGATACATTTTCAAGTATAATGTTACAGTATGAGTGACAGTTGTCACCTTATTTGGCATTAATTAAATATATTGTGTAGATGGTATAGGGAGGGGGAAAGAGCTGGGTGTGTACTTGAGTAAGAAAGTAGTTACTTTCACAGCAGACGAGATGGACAGAACCAATGATAAAAGAGGAAAAGGTGAAACTTTTGCGGATTTTTATCTTGAAAGATAGCTGTATAAAAGTCAAGGTTCATCTGGGTGGTTTTTTAGGGGAAAACTAACAGCTTCTTTAAAAATGCACACAACACACCTTGGGTGAAAAAATATAATGCAAAAAATGCACAAACTCCCAAACAGCTAGATAAGCAGGTAAGGAGATACCCATAAAAATCTTTATGAATAGCCTTTTCCCCCTCCCTCTTTCTTAGGCCAATATTTTTCATCCTCTCAATGAGCGTGCTTTCTAGAGGAATCCAGGTTGACTTTGGATCAAATTACTGTTCTTGTAGTTTCTTCCAATACTCATTTATTTCTGGCTGAACAACTCCACACTAATGCCTGAGAGTTTATTGCCTACAATTCCAGATGACTTTGTGTATGTGTAATTGGCTCTTTCCTCCTTCTTTTGTTGGCCGTGAGTTTCGGCAATTTCTTGTGGAGAAAACAGTGTCTTTTCCTTTTTTCCCTTGCCAATTCCCCACCTTCTATCCCCTTTTATGTTTGCCTGAGTGACTTTATCTCGTGCTCTGGTTGTTCCGACACCTCTTGTCCTGCTTTTGCTCTTCTCTATAACTTTAAACTACTACCTGTATTTTCCTCCTGCTCACATTGAAATGTTTTCCCCTCTTGTTTTTTTTGCAGTTTGGAGCTCCTCTCCTCTGTTCTTTTTTCCACTCCACGGAAACAATTATCAACAAGCTCCCTAACTTCCTTTTTATCTCAACAACAATTAACAATATTAATATCCGTTCTCTTTGACCTCTCAGCAACTTTAAGCATGATTACTTATCCTTGCTGTGCTTATGTTAGTATACCTTTGCAGATATGAGAATGTGTCCTGGTTCTTTTTCTTCCCTCCCCCGCCTTTTTCTTTTCTTTTGATCACTCCTTTAAGGTACCATTAGAAGAATATTTTGCATTCCCTGCTGCAGCTCTTCAAGAGTTCTTGGTTCTCCATGTTTCTTTGTGCACCTTAGTTACAGGTAACCTCACAAACATACATCTGCCAGCTCTGTGGCTGGTGCGGTCAACCTTTTCACTTAAAATGTGCTTCCCTTGACACCTTCTCCCTTACAGTAGGAGCTTGGCTGATGGTCAGGCATTTATGATGAGTCATTGTCTCCATCATACATTAGCCCCTTTTGTCTCCATTCCTCTGGACAGAGTAACCGTGGTGTTACTCTGGATGATAAGTGAATGCTTACTGTGGGTATGCCATTTAAATCTATGAGAATCTTATGAATGCCTGTGGCGTTCAATCTCTGAAACAGCCCTTGCTCTATAGGTATGCAGCTAAAATTCTCATCCAGGTTGTTCTTGGTTTGCTCCTATGTCCTTTATCTCTATACTTGATAAATGTGGTTGAACCTTGCTTATATTCATGTATTGATTGATACTGTTTTCCTAGTTTTCGGCTTTTTGCCAACTCACTTCTTTTACTTTATTTCTCCACTGACTCTCTATTCTTTATCCAGTCAGCCCTAAGCTACTTCTACTTGTATGTTGTCTTTATGTGGCTTATTTTTTGGTATAGAGGTATTTTTCCTCTTTATTCTGCTCAGCTGCTGAATTTCCAGATAAGCGTTTTCCCACTTCATCCCATTTCATTCCCTTTCCGCAAAAGTAATGCGTGGTACTTTTGGTTGGGTGAGAGAAGATAATTTGGGTGGGATTTTGAAAGAGCGGGAAATGTGCAAAACCTGTAAACATTTTGAACAATCTAACTTTGACTATACATCTTAACAGAAAGCACATGTTCAATGACCAATTTATCCCCTCCCCAAATAGACCACCCCAAAACACCCACATTTCGTCATCAACATATTTTTAAATCCAGGTGCTGCTGTTTCAGCCACTGTTTTTAAGACTTGGCTGCTTACAGAGAATCTCTTTGTTCTAAATGCAGCATTGCTGTTATTAGTTAATTGTCTAGATATTTTTATTGATAAAGTTAAAACGATTTGAATGCACTAGAGTTCCTTGGAAATAGTGAGTCAAGATACGCGGGTTTGTTTGTATTGTGTCCAGCCTCACCCTTCTTCAGACTAGTTCCTGGTTTGTTTCCTGTTCAATTGAAGTTACTGAAGGCGGTCTGTACCTTGGTACAGAGAGTTGTCATCAATGGGGCAGAGTCTGGCTGGAGGCCCGTAACTAGTGGAGTCCCCCAAGGGTCTGTACTGGGTCCAGTCCTGTTCAATATATTCATCAGTGACCTGGATGAAGGGATGGAGTGTAGCCTCAGCAAGTTCGCCGATGACACCAAGCTGGGAGGAGTGGCTGATACACCAGAAGGGTGTGCTGCCATCCAGCGAGACCTGGACAGGCTGGAGAGCTGGGCCGAGGAGAACCTCATGGGATTCAACAAAAGCAAGTGCAAGGTCCTGCCCCTGGGGAGGAACAGCCCCAGGCACCAGTACAGGTTGGGGGCTGACCTGCTGGAAAGCGGCTCTGCTGAGAAGGCCCTGGGAGTGCTGGTGGGCAGCCAGTGCCCCTGAGCCAGCGCTGGGCCCTCGGGGCCAAGAAGGGCAGCGGTGTCCTGGGCTGCATTAAAAGGAGTGTGGTCGAGGGAGGCCATCCTCCCCCTCTGCTCTGCCCTGGTGAGGCCACATTTGGAGTGCTGTGTCCAGTTCTGGGCCTCCCAGTTCAAGGACAGNAGGCTGCCCAGAGAGGCTGTGGAGTCTCCTTCCCTGGAGCCATTCACACCCCGCCTGGACGCGGTCCTGTGCCCCTGCTCTGGGTGTGCTGCTCACGCAGGGGGGTTGGATGAGGTGATCTCTGGAGGTCCCTTCCAACCCCTGCTGTTCTGTGATTCTGTGATTGGTGCAAGCATTACACAAGAAAAGTGCATCTGTGTGCTTTAAGCATTGCAGCTCACTTAGCGAGCTTCTTGAAAGATGTTAAATGTATTCAGCTGCTAATTCGGATTGCAGCAAATATACCAAATACACCTTGCAGTGGCAACCCATAGAAATGAATGCTCAATCTGGTATGTTCTTTTTAAGTCCTTGAGTACATGTTTACAGGAAATATTAAAAGTCTCTTTTTAATCTTTCCTGATTAGAATGTGTATTTTCAGAACTGTATACAATTTAGCCTTTTTTTTGTTGTTGGAAACCTGGCTCTTAATCTTGAGCAAGTAAATACTCCTGCACTAATAAAAGGGCTTAATGCAGAATACCACTAAAAAATGAGTTGATAGCGTGAGGGTGTGGTACACATTCCTTCTCCACCCATTATGAATTTACATCAGCATTTATCATATGCTGATATCAAAATAGGCATTGTGACATTTGCCTTCTGTCACAGCTTTCGAATGTCAGAGTCCTGTGTGGCATGAGTTGACATGAGTCACAGTTCAGAAGTCAGCTTGTAGGAATACTAATTTACTCTCTTTACATTGCCGTGTGTGTCGGGCAGCAACACGCACGTTTTCAGTGTGTCACCCACTGTCCTGCTCTCCTTTGTAAGCTAGTTGGTTAGCTAGAGTTGAACAACTGTCAGCAGTATTAAAACTGTAGTATGTCACCAGGCTTGGCAGGGGCGGACTTTTCTGTCCCTAAGCTTTAAAAAGTGCTTTTTGCATTCTTTAAAATAACTTATTGTTTTGCTTACTCTCAGAATTTCCATTCTCTAGCTGTTACTGAAGTGGGGTAAATTGTCACTGGATGAAAAGTAGGTACCTAAAAGTCTTACTGTCTGATTTTTAAATTTTTTTTTAAGAGTTTGGATTCAGTGTTACAGGGGAGAAATGAAGACATAGAAATGCTCTAAGGAATCAGAAACTTGAAATAATCCCCATTACATTATTATTAAAATTACATCTTTTAATGCCATGATATGGGGAGAAAGGGACAATCTTATTTTTTCCCAACTGGGTTCTTGAGGCTGTTGCTGCCGCTGAATATTGCGGTAAATTTTGGCAGTTTGAGTAGTAAGATCTTTCTTTATTCAGAAATAAGTGTTCCTTTCCTCAGCAAGCACTTATGTGGATTTCATATCCTTTGGCTATTGTTTATATAACATTGTTACATTGTTTGTATATAAATATCAAGAGTTTAAAACTTAAACCAGAATAATTCATCATGATTGTATAAAAGTAGTTCCTTCCTGTCTCATACTACCTCATACTTTCACACCACTAGACAAATGGAAATAGAGAAAATTGCTCCCACTGTTACGTTCTGCTGGCTTGTAATGTCTGTCTCCCTCCCTGGCAGTTATGTCCCCTCAGAGGGTGATGAGCTGCCTTTGCCTTGCGTTGCCCCCACTTGCCCTGCAACTCCTTTGCCTTGTGATGCAGATAGGAATGCTTTGTGCAAGCAGCAAAGGGTACCTATTTGCCATTGAAAGTAAGGGAGGCAACTTGGCAAACATTAAGTATCTATAGCTGCACAAAGTTAAATAAGAAAGTTAACCTGCCCTATGTATGTCGTGAAGTTTAGCAAACACAATCTGTTGGAAACAGAGGTCTGAGCACAAGGTGCTTTCTTTGTTGTTGAACAGACGAGATATGTACGCCCTTGAATATGCACTAGGGTGCCATATGTGGACTTCAGGCATTTGTTTCCCACAGGAGACAGAAGAGTAAAGATTACTGTAGAAAGCATGGTATTTGACAGCTGATGTGATATGTCAGGTAAATGCTTCGTACAAGAGTAATCTTTTTTGTAGAAGCAAGAAAAAAGCCCCAAACACCCGATTCTCCACACAGCGGTTTTAGTGTGTGGCAGATGCTGCAGTCAGACCGTACTATCCAGTAGCCGCAACTGTCAAGATCTCCTCTGCTGGGTGGGATTAGCATGTGTGTGCATGTGTACAGGCTCCGGCTGTTACCTACTCCTGTGAAATGTTACTTGCAGCATTAGGCAATTTGAGAGGTGATCTAACTCTGTGAAGGTACACACCCTTCACGAGGTGTGACGGTTGGAGGCTGGGTCGGACTTCTGTGTTGCTGAGACACTTGTGGGAAACTACCACTTCACTCCGAGGAGCAGCGGCAGAGGAGAGAGAACCTTGTTGAGTTGAGGAGTGCCGGAGAGGGGGCTTTCAGCCCACTCTACTTTAAGTATGCTACTACAGCTATTGAGTAAAAACTGGTTACCCTCGGCGCTGGTATGAGGAACGACATAAATCTTCTAGTAATTATTAGACAGATGGTCTCTTCCCTCCTCCACCCCATCTGTACAACACAAAGCTGTTGTGCTAAGGACAACTACTCAGTTGCTCAGGAGCTCCCTGGCTGAGCATGTGAGTGAGGAAAGATGGTATCCTGCTTTGCAGCGACCTTGCTTTGCTCTCCCCAAAAATACGGCCTCCGAGGGAATGACTTCCCACCTCCTGTGGGACTAAGGCATCATATCGTGTCTGTCTGGGATAACTTCAGCAATGTCAGTAAACGAAGAAGAAAACTTTGAATATGACTATGAAAAGGAAAATAAGAGAGAACGCACATTTAACAGGCAGAGCCTTGATATCTTGGAAGAAGGTACTTTTCACCTTTTGGTTTTAAACTTTTATAGTAGTAGCACGTGGCAACATGTGATTTGAGTGATGTTTGTGGATTTAATCTACTAAATTTTACATTTTTTTTAATGTGTAGCCAGTACATTGGGGTGAAATACTAAGAAAATACTCATATGAATAGGATGAATCTTAATTTATGTACACTTCTTTAAAGCAGAAATATATGATCGACAGGTATAGGCTATGCAATATTTTTTTTTTTTAACAATGAAACTGAATTTAGGAAAATATCTTTCTTTGGAAATGTAGTGCATTTTTTATATGCACATCTTGGGAGTGTGTGTGTGATGAAACTGTGTGTTAGAACTGTGTACTTCTAAAAATTAGTAAAACAACAGGGCAACAATTTTATGCTTATCCATGAACTTGAATTCACACAGACAGAAATAATCCAAGTTTTGGGTCTCGTGACCTAACCTTTCAACAAAAGAAGTGACCCAAAAATCTTGTCATACTTTGTGGAAATAATGGACATCTGCAGTATTGCAGGCAATTGGCCTGTTAGGGTGGGAATGTGAATGTATGTGCATTGAAAATCCTCCTGTGTACCTGCTGTAGAGAGAGCGTACCCCTTCAAGGGCTGCTTACAGCCAGTCTGGCAATTTGTTTTTCAGGCCTTCGGGTACCAAAAGCTAAATACACCATTTATGTTATTTCATGTGCTGTAAATTTCTCTCCAAAATCGTGGTTTTGTGGTAGAGAACTGGTACTTCCAAATACACCATCATCAAGCTGGTGTAAGGATGTTTTGAAAGATCGATAGCACAGAGAATGTGACCTGCTGTGAATTCACAGCCTTATTCACCTCGTGGGAAATAGTTCCTGTGTCCAAAGCCTCAGTGGATGTAATGTGCTCTTTGAATCCTGTGGCACAGGACCTTCTTGTAAAGACTTCCTCAGAATCAAATATTCCACTTGGATTTCATTCATACTCAGTCAGTAAACTATCCATCTCTCCTGTTGTGAGTCTCTGAAGGAAGCTGAGATAACTTGTGTGTCTGTGAAAAATAGAAAGGTGCTTGAGAGAATATTGCTAAAAGGAAACTTCAAAAAGGGACTGGGGTGGGGAGGAAACTTGCCAAGAGAGGCCAAGTGACATTGTTTTATCTTTGATTCCATTTTTTTTTTTAGTGATTAAATGGTTGCTGAAACATACATCATGCTGTTCTTGTTCTTCCCGCTGATTTACCTTTCATGCAGCTCTAAGTACAGTCTGAAGCTGGTTTTGTGGATTTCAAGACAAAAAAAGTGTTGAGTTCCACCTGGGATAAATTTAGCCCCATCTTCCTACAGTACCTTTCCCTCAAAAAGCTCAGTATGTGTTTGAAATGCCTTTTAAACTTGCCTTCTCTCCTCCACCTATATATTCAGGTCACCTACACACTCAGTATAGTAGTGATACAGATGTACAAAAATGTTACGTGGTATCTATGTATCTTTGTGGGTGGGAGCACTTATAAATGATAGTATTTCTCTTGGGGATGGGTCAGTCCATTCTAGAAGTAAAGCAGATGGAAACACCAGCGTTTTCATGCAGAACAAAAGAAACATTTTACCCATATCTGGCTATTTATAGCCAGGCTTGGTATCGGAAATGGCAAGTCTTGAGAACATGCTTCACTTTAACCATTTATAGTTATTGAAAAGAAAGGGGTAAAAATTGGTCTAAATAAGACTCCTTGCCTCTTTGGCCTTTTCCATGAGCAGAATGTGTACTCACTACTCATCTATTATTTCTGTGATCATTTTGATGTAGTAGGTTTTTCCCTGTCCCAACGTTTAGATCCTGTGACTGCCCTCAGCCCTCTTTCTAGAGCCTCTGTCACAGAACTAGCCTTGCACTTGGCAGCGTTACAGAATTGGTTCTCTTGATGAGTGTGGGAGGCACCTTCATAAAGGTCTAGGCAGAACAGTCCTAGAGCCAGTGCATTGCTTTGGAGTTGTAAATTTGCCTGACAACAGCATATATACTCTTAATTTGATAAGCTGGTCTTTGAGCTGACTGCAGTGAAACTTCGTGCATGAACATCCGTTGATAGTGTCTACTCAGTTTTTATTGATAAAAAAATCTGAGCTGTGAAAGGACAACCTGTCAGTGTTCCTGGGTTATCGTGTTGTTGGGTCAGCTAATTCTGAAACTAGGTTTTGATCCTTGCTTTTGCAAGTAGAACAGGAAAAGACTATTGCCTGTTTAGGACCTGTGAAGGCAGCCAGTCATTACTATTTCAGTTTACTAATATAACAGATTAGAAGTCCTCCTTACCTAAAGTACTGGGTAAATGCTGGCTAAGAATCTAGCCCAAATGTAATTAAAAAAAAAGTCTTGTGATCACTGTTAAAATCTCAAGTTCAGGCACTCCGAGGGTCTGATTTAGAGAACTTGTTCTATCTTACAAAGACATTGACTAGGATGGAGGTTCTACAGGGGTCTGGAATCAAAAGCAAAGCAAATGGAGACTAGTGATTCTTGAAAGCTTTGGCACAGCCAGTCCCTCCCAAAGAGCTGGAATAGGGAAAGATCATGTATTTACAACAGGGAGACAGCTGACAGTGCATGGCTTTTAATACAGGCGTGTAACTTCATTTTAGGATTTTTGAAAGACTTACAGTCCAGGTCCTGGTTTAAGCTCTACACCCATTTATTAGTTGCAAGGGCTGAAGTTCAGACATTTCTTGACAAGAAATGGGTGGAGGAGAATGTTGAGACAGTAATTCATTGGCTAGTGATTGAAAATCCTGTGAGAAAAGTTTTACTTTTAAGAGAAGAGCTATGCTGAGCTGTATCAGTAAATGGTGTATGCATTAAGGTGATGGTGAGTTGTCTCCAGGCATTTTTCCTTATCTCCTTAGTTACCCTTTGTGGCTGCATTTTCCAAGTTACCACACTTGACCTGTGTTTATGCTAATAGAAGGGACAAGTGTGTGACGTTCTTGTTGAAATTTCCTTTAACTTGATTCTTCATTCATCACAAGAGAATTTGTTGTGGTTCATGCCAGGCTAAGAAAAAGTACTTTGAAATGGCTACCAACCTGAGTGTTTGGGCATTGAGCTTTAGAGAAGAAATCACAGAGAAGAAATTTTTTCCCAAACCTGAGATTAAGTAATAATATAGGTTTGTATGTGAGGCTTTAATATTGGATTTACTAAGCTATTTGAATATTGTATGAGAGAAATTGCAGTAAACAAACACCCTTCAAACCATAGCTTAAATGGCAAGATAAAATCTCTTCTTCTAGAATAATCAGTAACCGCACCTTAGTATTAAAAGATTAATTTGCAGACTACACTGTTGAAATCACAGTAAGCTAGGCTGTAACATTAAAAAAAAAAAAGAAGAAAAGAAATAAATCTATTGGCATTGTCTGTTGAACTTACGGTAGCTATTTTTCGCCTAATACGTACTTGCTGCCTGAGTGTGTATCACTCTCAGCATTATGTTCCCCCGGACTCCTCCGTGGAGCTCGCGCACAGCGTGACCGGCAGTTGTGAAGCAGTTGGCACGCTGTGACCGCTCTTTATCCCTCTAAGCGGGGTCACAGCCCCCCGCGGAGCTCCCCCTCTGCCTTCTGGGGGGACCTCCTGTGCCTGGGGAGCCGTGGGGGAGCCTGGAGGAACTGCTGACGTGGTGTGTTAAAATTTGGACTTCTAGCAGGTCGTGCTTCAGAAGCACATTCTTCAAGCTCTGGTGACAGGACGCTCTGAAAATTTTTAAGCTCTTCAGATGGACGTGTTCTCTCGGGACCATCACAAATGTGACAGGCAACAGCAGGCCTGAAGCCTGTGCCCCAGTTTAGCCACAGCTGCCAAAACCTCCCCTTTAGTGGAGGAGAAGCTACCATGTTTACCTTTAAAAGTGTAAAATCTTTCTTGTCTGGGTCAGTAACAGAGCTGACGGCACATTTTTGGTATAATTTTCCTGAGTTTATTCGAAAGGGAATATAAATAATATGGCACAGTTCCAGAATTCCTCATGCGCTTGGCTGAAGTCGATGTAGTGCTCGCAGTAACCAGTGCCAGGACATAACTGTCGGGGGCTCTAGGACAGAGGTGGTGATTTCTAGCAAGTGCTTTTCCCTTGGAGTACAAAAATATACTTTCAGAATTTAAACCAGTGTGAGCTGAAGAGACCGAGTCTGCCAGAGTCTCTGGTTGCTAATGGTATCCAGCAGTAAGGAGCGCGGCTGGTCGGTCAGTGTTACTGTGTCTGTTCTGTATGTCTTGATGCACCACGTTTAGGATGTGATGAACTTGCGGTCGTATCTTCAATGTTTGGACAGACGTCTGAGCAGAGGGGAGGGAGACAGAAGCTATTTGTGAGGCAGGGCTTCTCATGACTCATCAAGAGTATAGAAGGCCTTGCCATAGTTAAAGGCTTTGGGTAGGGAACTGTTACGAGGAGAAGCTAGGAATTTGTCCCTTGCTGCCACCTTGCCAATAAGAAGCATCAATATTAAAATTGCCAGGGATCTGTGCTCCCTGAACAGCATTTCCTTATCCTGATGTAATTTCTGAGGACATAAATTTTGGTAGTAGGGAAATCCCCATGCATTGGGACCTTCCCTGTCAGCCTTTATACAGGTCAGCAATCTGTCCAAAAAGTGAAACTTTACCATAACACCTTATTCCCCTTCTGTTTCCCAATAGCTGGAAGTAGATGGGAAGAGGAACAGTGAGAGCTGAGCTTTCTGCTTCAGCCATGGTTGTTCTCTTCTAGTTCTTTAACTTGGCCCTGATTGACAGGTCTCAAAAATGAAGAGGGGTATGCCTCCAGGAGGGATGCAGGGAACAGGGGCTGAGGACACCTGGGACTGCTGGCTCCTATGGGTTTTTCTTTTTCTTTTCTTTCTTGCTTCTACCTGAATCCCCTGTTTGTTGGGTGGTGGCTCATTGCAGCAGTTACCAATACTAGTATTCTTCCTCTACTTCCCTTCCACAGCTGTTTCCTGTTCCTGGAGCATACTTGTCCTCAGCTTGCTAGATGACTGTGTGAATTTCAGGGAGCAATTCAGGAAGGTTGTCCTGTTTTCATCTGGGACAAAGTTAATTTTCTTCCTAGTAGCTGGTATAGTGCTGTGTTTTGGACTTAGCATGAGGATAATGTGATAACACACTGTTGGTTTAGTTGTTGCTAAGCAGTGTTTATACTAAGTCAAGGACTTCTCAGCTTCTCCTACTCTGCCAGTGAGTTGGTACACAAGACGCTAGGAAGGAGGACAGCTGACCCAGACTGGCCAAGGGGATATTCCATCCCATGTGATGTCATATGGTGGGGAGGGTGAGCGAGCGGCTGTGCGGTGCTTAGTTGGGTTAAACCATAAACAAAGGTGACATACTTTCTTCCCTTCTCCCTGAGCATCTTCAGCTTGGGAATCAGTGCTTTAGTCAGTGCAGAGCTCAGAGACTGAAAGAAGCTTCCAGTCGGATGCTGCATTAAATAGATGATGAGAAATAAAGGCAGAGTATATCCTTTCAGCTGTACTCATGTTGGGAAACACAGGAATATGGGTACCCCAAAATTTGCAAGCTTTCAGAGGGTGTGAAGATGGTACTAGGTACTTTAAGGCAGAGGAAACACTTGATCTGTTTAGCGTTTGTCCATTTGTGTGTTTGGCATTTAAAAAACCCAAATACTTTGAACCTCAAGTATGTCTCTGGTAGCATATGTTTAATGCTGTCATGGAAATAATGTGATAGAAGCTTTCTCTGTTCTTTGCTTCCTGTTTTGGATCTGTGACGTTCATTTCAAAGCAGTTACCAAAATGCATTTTCTAACTCTTATGTTTCTGGAATTCTGTGGTTCCTCCACTTGGTATAGATATATTTTTTTTCTTATTTACTTGTTTGTTTGTTTGTTGCCTAGCAGCATTCTCCATAAACCGAGAGGTGCAAAGTGTATTTTGATTTGGATGTTTGCATGCATGCATTTAGACACTGCACTTTCTATCGCCCCCAAGCAAAAATACTACTGATTTGCAAGTGAACAAAAAGAGGTCAGTAAATTGGCACTGTAGGTTTTGTACTACAGAGTGTTGTCCTTCATTTGCTCTTGTTTTATCTTTATGGTAGTGTTACCAGGCTCTCATATTCATTGGAAACTCCAGCAGGCTAGAAACCTACTATACAGAATCCATTAGAGTGAGATGTTTGTGGGTTTTGATTTGTTGGGGTTTTTTTGGGTGGGGTCATCCCATGTCCTCCCTCCCCCCCCACTTCACGGATCAGAACTCAAAATTATTATTCAAGATAGTGTGTCTTTTTCACTTGGTAGTCTTTTTGGACACCAAGGAAATCAAAATCACTGCACTAGTGGTTGGCCAAATGTTATCTTGTAATCTGTGGAGGCTGGCTAACTACATACTTAGACGCTGTTTTGAGGTTTTTAAATGCTTCTTCTGAATTGCTTTCTCTCCGCTTACTTTTTACCTTCTCTTCCCCACAAGCCTTGGTTTCTGAGGGATGGAGAGCAACACCTCTTTGCAAGTTCGCCCTCCTTCCAAAAGGAGAATCCTCCTTTTAGCTAGTAGCTCTGTGCTGCTGCCGTGTTGCATATTGAATGCCAATAGGAGGTAGCTGACTGGAGGAGGCATTTTATTAACCTCTGTTGAAGTTTGTTTCCACTTGGATGTTTAAGAGGATGCATAAGATACATAATTTCTGCTTTGAAACTCTTCCACGTTAGCAGAGTAGTATATAAAGACCTCTGTTTTAATAGTGACCAATAGAAGTTTGGTGTAAATTTTGAGATATAAAAGCTATTGGTGACTTGGTCACTACTAATTTGCTAGTAGCAAGTCTGTTGTGATAGAGCTGTGGTGTTACCCTGCTGTGTTAAAGATTAAACGGCAAGTTCTGAAGGAATAGCTAAGTGAGCAGCCACATGAATGAACCTTTATCACTCTTTCTTCCAGCTGAGTGACTGTATTCTGTCTGCAGGAGCGCTGTCCTTTTATCAGCTTGGATGTTAGGAAGGTTATACATTCACCTGAACTGGGATGGTGTGAGGTTGCCATGGTCATAATCAGTGGTGATTAGTAATGGTAGGTACGGAGTTAAAATGAGCTTGCTAATGACAGTTTCAAACATTATTTTATAGTAGCAAGGGAATGTTGTAACCAAGGGATCTATTTTGTGTACAGTTGCTCTGGAAAATAAACTGCTGGGATCAGGGTTTCTGATAGACATTTTATTGCATGAGTTACAAACTTACTAAGTGTAAAAAAATTTTGCTTTATGGCTAGGTTGGGTTTTGGTTGGTTTGTTTTGGTTGTTTTTTTTAATTATGAATGCTCTTCTGGACATGACACCATCTGTCTTTATGTGAAGTTTTTATGGAAATCTATTTAGCCCCTTTGTTTACTATAGCTGATGTTCTCTGCAAGTAAATTCAATTTTTTTCGTGGAATCCTGATTAGTCTGCTTTTGACTAATATAGCTTGTGTTTTACAGATGCACTGTATTTTTGCTTGTGTGGTGGTATAGTTATTCTTTATAGTGCTCTGTAATTCTTGTCAAATTACTACTTTGAAGTGTAAACTTTTTCCTGTTAACCACTTTCAGACTTAATTATTTGTGTAAGTGTAATTATCTTTTGAATGGCATTCTTTGGAGGTCACTGGCACTACCAATGTCACTAAATATTATAAATGTTTTTAGGATCATCAAAAAATAGGATTTGAGAAACATGAAAATAAACAGAAACAAAATGTATTCCTTGCTTTAGTTTAAACAACTTTCTGATGTTTAAGTGTGGAACCCTCCAACATTTCAACAGATACCTAACTACTGTTGCGCTTGATATATTATTAATGTACCTTTAGTGGCGATCAACTCTATATATTTATGTATATGTAGATTATATATTTATAAATTGGGTAGCGTTGTTTCCTCAGGGTGACAAGCTGTCTCCTGGTAATGTTACTGTACTCAATACACTTTTTTTTTTTTTAAATCTTATTAGGCCTTATCTGCCTTAACGCGCATCAGAGCAACATTAGCCAATCTGTCAGACTGAGCTTTAACTGTCATTGTCAAGGGTAAATCCTATGAAGAACAGTTTGTGCTACAGCAGGTTGATAACCAGTAGTCCATATGATCAACTCAACTCATTAACAACCCCTTTCTTCCAGAATTACAGGGCTTGAGGAACAGGTGTAGCTGGAAATAAAAAGAATATAAGGGTAGAGCAGAAAGTGCTGTTG
>VZTV01098948.1:0-14334 GCA_013400875.1 Anhinga rufa
AGTACATTTCCATTCTCCCTTTTGTCCTGGTGAATCAAAGGCCCTCTGATTGCTGGTGTCACGTAATACTGATCAGAAAGGAATTAAGTGGCCAGTGAGAATGTGTTTTCTATCAAAGAGCTGGCAAATTGCAAGATGTAAAAGCCCAGAGGTCAGTGTAAATCTCCATATCAGAGGCAGCAGAATGGAAAGGGGGGAAACAGGGGTGGGGGGAATCTATTACAGTCAGCCCAATCTCTCACATCCAGATTTCTGTGAAAACAGACGTTCATGATCCCCTCTCACTTTTCAATCATGCTATGTTCTCCATTTACTTTTTCTTTTTTTTTTTTTTTATAAAGACTTCACTTGGATTTTTTTTGATTTTCCTAATTCCGTATTTTGTTTTTATCTCATAATGGTACACAGTCCAGCCTGAAGATGAACTGAATCCAGTAGAATAGCTACCTCAGCTGCTGCCTTCCATAAAATTATGATTCACAAAACCCTCCTAAAGCAAGATGTCTGTCATCCTGGGTTCACCAGCAATCCACTCTGCTTCAGATCAAACACTTCCTGGATGTGGTAGGGAAAGAAGGGGTGAGGGAGCGACCATGAGAGGGCTAGATCTAGGAGACTGTTAGTGCTGTGTTGCTCTTCCAGAGCTATGAAGACAGTTGGAGTCAGAAGAGTTGCAGGGCAGGTCACCTGTGACTACCAAAGGCACAAACATATCTGACTACCTCCATCTTTTTTCCACATGCAAACGTCTAGAAAATTTTATTTTTGTTTACCTGGAATTTTGCCTTTTTTCAACCAAGAAGTTCCACACACTGTCTAGAAATTCCAAGTATTTCAAGTACTCACAATTCAGGGGAAGAACCAGCTAAGTGTAGCTCAGGTCCTAGAGTTTTCTCCAGCAGAACTAACTTAATACCAGATGAAAAATAAGCACTCCCCTGCTAAATCCCTTCTCAGTTACAGACTGTGTTTAATGGTCTTTGAAGAAACAGCAAAACAATTCCTCTTACTGCAGAGCACAGAAGAACTCCTTATGAGTCAAACGTTTGGATGTTGGTTTGTGTCCTGGGTAACTAGGGCTGTTTGGCTCAGTGAACTTTCCTTTTCCAAGGAAGGATTAATTTTCTTATTCTTTATTAAACTGAAGTCTACAGATCCCTTATGCTGAAATTTGCATAGCAGTGCACTGTCAATGGCAAAGGGATTGGGCTTTGAATATGGGCATCTAAAATTACATACTCTCTGCCTAGATTGCCTAGGGGAAGAAGATGTGAAGTTTTCTGCCAAAAGAAAAACAAAAGAAAAAAAAAAAAAGAAAGCATAGGCTAAGACTGGATGACCAATATGCTGAATTTGGCAAACGTATGTATCAATGCCTCTCTCAATAGGAGGCAACAAATCTGTCCTGGGATGATTGTTGCCCCTAGTTTTCTGTTTGGTCAGCAAAGGCAGAAGGGACAGCACAAACATTTCCAGTTCCTCCCACAAAACCTGCCAAAGTATCTTTGGATTCTGCATGTTGGTATCTATTTTGCACGTGTTACTAACAAATACAGGCAGCCAAGCTAGATCATACCCATACATATGGAGCTTTGTTAAATGCAGATGGTGTAGTTTAAGTTGTTCATAATTAGGACCCATGTCACTGCAACTTGCATGCCTTTCATAATAGGATATAAAGCTCTCCATCTGCTTTGAAGCATGGTAATGTAAATAATTTACTGGAACGTCCATTTTATTTGTTCTGCTTTTGGTAATAGCAAGAAATTAGTATGGCTGCTTGGAAAGGGTCTCTTCATGCGCTGCACTTCCCTAATGACATGGTCATCATTACTGAGCTACAGCTTTGCGCTTGTCTCTTGTCTAGTCCTGGCTCCAGCCTCTGTTCCACTTCGGTTGCTCAGTGAGGACAGAGCTCATCCTCAGGAGGGAAACCTCATTTATAATGGGGAACACACAGTAATAACAGCCCACTGGGAGCAGTGCTGAACCAATGTAGGCTATAGGCATTTTTCAGAACTGCAGCAAGCACTGAAAGAGCAAGGTTCCCACGGTAAATTAGAGAAGCATCTGATATCCTCTTTGGAGATGACATCATTCCCTCTATGAGGGTGACTGCTTGACTGGATTGTGTTCCTGCATTATGTTTATACTCACATCATTCCATTAACTTCAGTGCAGGCAATTATTATACTCATTTAATTGCATACAACATCCTGTTGTAGAACCAGCCACTTGTGAAATGACTAAAATGTTCAGATTTCTTTTACACTGTTTAGGTGTTTCACTTCGTTGCTCTGTGACTTCCCAAGAGTTTCAAACTTCTGCCAAAGAGCTGGCATTACTGCTATGGCCATAGTGTGAAAATAGCCAGTTCAAGCACTTTACTGCCTTGTCTTGTGAGGACAATGAGGGGTCAGGACTGGAGAAGAGTGGAGAGTTAAGGGGAAACACCTTACAAATCAATATAATCTGTGTCTTTACATTTCCAGGATCAGCTGTTTGTGAAGCCAGTTACCATCTTTCTAGTCTTCAGAATCAAGAAGGACATGGAAAGCTCTGCACAGCTCACAGCTCAGGCCTTCCCTCCCTCCCTCCCACTTTTAAATAAAGGTGAATAAAGGTGGCCTTTCCAATATTAAAAGGTCCAGATTATTTTTTGTCTGTAAAAAGTATCCTTGCGGACCCAGTCCATACATTCTGCATGACCCTGGAATTAGCTTCTACCTCAGCGAAACAATCATCTTGCCAATGTTCTTCAGAAACCCTTATGCCTTCAGAGCCAAGGCACTATTTTAAACACTGCATGTCAAAAACACCCTGTATTTTTGCTTATACAAGGCAAAGCTATTTGGCTGGTTTCCTCATCTCTCAATAACATTAGCTGAATGATCAATAGTCCCAGGCGTCTCACCAGAGACCTTGATCAGATCTTAACCTGCCAGGAGAATCTGATATGGGACCAAGGCTACAGAGCATCATCTGTAATTAAGGTGGACTCTGTGGATGCCTAAGCATCCACTATCACAGATGTGAACAATGTCTTGATTTTGGACATCTGTAACCACATAAACTCTTTTTCAACTATCAAATCACTGCAGAGGTGTTTAGGTATGATGCTGTATTAGATATTCCTACAGTTTTGCTTTTCTGGTTGTTCTTCAAGTCATATTCTTCACATTCACCAGCTATCATTTCTTTCCTCCACTTTGAAATCTGTGTATGAGAATATATTTCTGCATCTGAAAAAATAATGGAGTGCACAGAGTCCTGTACAGGACTTCTGCATGGAGCAATAAGTGAAAGCGGGTAAGTATATTCTTGTGGGAACATCCAAGAGAAAAAGTCTCCAAAATCTAATTGTTGTAATATTAATTCCACAGTGTATGAATATGCAAGTTTACAATAGATGTCCATAAAGAAGAGACTGTTACTGGAAAGACTTTCTGTATGGCTGCAGATAAAACCAGAAAATAGACTATTGCATAACTTTTTCAAAACCAGGGATCTGAAAATTTAATATAATACCTATTATACCTGGTTTTGTTAGTCATTTCACAAATGTTTGGTTTCACAAGATGAGAAAAACCTTGTACACCATCACAAATTAAGATTTGGCTTTAAGGGTAAAGTTCTCACCTTACATGAGAACATATTCTGCCATTTTTCCTCAAAATTTACTCCTTTTCAATTGATCCTAAGCAAGAACATTTATTATTTAAATAGATATTCAGAGTTAAGATCTGCTTCTTAAACTGTTTTTCTGCTTCTCTTTACAGATAAATATTGCTTTTTTAGTTAAAAAAAAATCATGTTCCCTATGCTAACTTCACCTCAGAAGAATATGATAATTATTTGTCTGTCAAAGGAACTTAAAACTCAAATTATCATCTTTCAAATGGCTAAAATTATTTGAAGTCAATACCAGAAAGCACATGCATATGTAACATTAGGTCATCTCAAGCACTGGTCCATTTATAGTTATGGCTACTTTCATTAGTTTTTATTAATGTAGTGTTTCCACATACTTCTGGACTGTAATTATTTTTAAAACTTAATTACATTAATCTGCTATACAAACTTTTAATATCCAGTTATGTTAACAAGTGGTTTTATTGTTCTAACACTGAAGTAATTGCGTGTTGATCTACTTGTGAGAAAACGAGTAGTCAGTAGGGAGACACCATTCAAGCAACTAAGGAGTTGTTGAAAAAACCCTCTTCCAAACCTAAAAAAAGAACACAGAAGTCAATGAAAGAATTTGCCCACATACGTAGAAAGTCTGTCAGATGCCTCACTATTTGCAGCAGGTACTATGAAGCGCTTCTGCAGAACAGAAAGAACGAATTACATTCATTAGGAAGATGGTTAGATGTTTTTCCACACTGAAAACAGATGAGCAAATAGCAGCCGAGAGCAAATAGCAATCATGACATCATTTGTTTTCAAGGGTTTCCTTTTTAAATAAACAACTGTAGTGGAGATTAGCAAGTTCCTATCCTTTATTGGCAACATTGATTGAGTTCAGGGCAGACGAACACCCAGGCCCAAACAAATTATGCCCCAGTTGTAAAAGTTTAAACTCAGCAACAGGGAACTGGAAGAATCTAAAACCTTTTCCAGGCTAACACCAAGTCTGGAGTCAGATGTGGGTTTTGTACCCGAAAGCAGCACTACAAAAAGCTGTAAAATTCAGAGCCTGATCTGGAATGACCCTTCTGGGGGACGATTTTCAGCCATGGCTTACATACCATCGAAGGCTTCGTCAGAAAAAAATCTGCCCTTGTTTGCTAGTAAGCCAAAATTTTGGCCTCTCTTCTACATCCAAACACAGGCTGCAAATGGTGGCCACCTGAATGCTTGACTGTTAACTCTTTTATTTCTAATATTTTAATACAACTGTGCCTTTGTAAGTACGGTGACAAAAGACCAGAAAGAAGCCAAAACACACCGCCAATTAAAAAAGAAAAAACACAAGATTTCACTGGGTTCAGCCTTCCTGAGGAAAACAAAATCCTCCCTGACCTCAAGACAGGCCAGCAGACACACAGCCTCGGGGAGAGCACGCCTGCACTGCGATGCCGGGGAGGAAAGCGACCGGGATGCAGGGGCCCAGCTGCGCAGCCACTAGGAACACATTGGCGACAGAACTCCTTCGCAGCCTAAGGTGTATTTCCCCAGCCTGGCCCTGGCTGCCAGGCCCTGCCTGACACCCCCTGCCAGGGACCAGGGCAGCCGGGGGCTCCGGGGCAGCCCAGCCCCGGGCATCGGGCACCTCCCCGGGGCCAGGCGGGTGCCGGGCGGGGATGTGGGCCCGCAGGTGGGCCCGGGGCTGGGCACGGCTGTGGGGAGATGGAGACGGGCCCTGCTGTGGCATTGCTGGGGCAGGGGCTGACGGCCCGGGGGGCTGACGTGGGGTCCTGGGCCCCAGGCAGGGAGGGGGAAGCCTGGGGAAGGGGGTCAGGGTCTGCTAGTGCCCCCAGGGCCCTGACGGTTTTGCCTGGTACAGCGATTTATGAAGGGAAATAACTCATCTGGCAGGAGGCAATTTGAAACCATCGGTTGTGCTGACAGGATGCCCCTAGCTAGTATAATACTTTTAAAGAGAAAACAAAACTCAGACTGCGCTGGTGTGCTCGGAAGCCCTGCTACAGGCCAGCAAGACTCCATTTGGCTTGTATCAGGGTAAGGGCAGGGCAGAAAAATACGTGAAAAAACCTTTATCACCTCCTCTCACACCTCACTGCAAGAAACTTCTGCCACAGTCACACCTTTACAGGCACCTAAGCTTTAAAAGGGTACAGCGTGGGGTCTGTTGCAGTTAACGCGTCGTATGAGAACCCTTTTGATATATATGTTCTCCACATCATCAGATATGGGCAAATATATCAATGTAACGTTTACTATTTTTTTAGTGTATCAAACCAATTTTGGATAAGGTTAAAAATTATGACCCACCTCTACATTTTTAAAGCAATATATGCCTTTAAAAGAATATGGTCTGGACCCATAATACCTATTCTGAGCCTCAGGGAAATCTTTTATGACTTAGTTTCACGCCGAGTAATGCTGCTGTAGGAATTCTTTTCTGGAGGACCTGGTCTGTCGCTTTGAGAGAAACCTCTAATGGCACTAGAGCAAACATGAGATTCCTGGAGTTTCTGAAATGATGATGTTCCAAAAGAGGTCAGGTTTTTAGGTTTGACCAATAACAAGTCAAACCCCAGGGAAGATGGTTCTTTAGGAATCATTAAAATAAACTGGTCAAGACACCACGTTGAGCCTGTTGTGACTCTCTTTTCCAATTTGTCTGCTTGCATGACGCAGCCTTACCACTGGTTTACTGGTCTCTGCCTTACCAACCTGCTAGCCCCACCTATGGAGGCACTTGTTTCTAAATATAAACTATCTCTGAATTAACTAGATAATGAAATGGTGTCTTGGTTTCAGCTGGGATAGAGTTAATTTTCTTCACAATAGCTAGTATGGGGCTATATTTTTGATTTGTGCTGGAAACAGTGGTGATAATGCAGAGATATTTTAGTTGTTGCTAAGTAGCACTTACACTAGTCAAGGACTTTTTCAGCTCCCCGTGCTGTGCCGGGTGCACGGGAAGCTGGGAGGGGACACGGCCGGGACAGCTGACCCAAACTGACCAAAGGGATATTCCACACCATGTGGCGTCATGCTCAGTGTATAAAGCTGGGGGAAGAAGAAGGAAGGTGGGGGGGACATTGGGAGTGATGGCATTTGTCTTCCCAAGTAACTGTTACGTGTGATGGAGCCCTGCTTTCCTGGAGACGGCTGAACACCTGCCTGCCCATGGGAAGGAGTGAATTAATTCCTTGTTTTGCTTTGCTTGCATGCACAGCTTTTGCTTTCCCTATTAAACTGTCTTTATCTCAACCCATGAGTTTCCTCACTTTTACTCTTCCAATTCTCTCCCCCATCCCACAGGGGTGGGGGGAGTAAGTGAGCGGCTGCATGGGGCTTGGGTGCTGACTGGGGCTAAACCATGACAGTCGTTTTTTGTATCCACCCCTTATTCTGTACCATTTATATCATGCCCAGGTCCCACACTATCCAATACAACCTCATTAACCACCATCCCCCTTCCAATCCTTTGATAAAATACACAGATATCATTTATCATTCTCTTAGTCTATGGACCACCCCTGTAAAATATCTGTAGAGGGTCCACAAATGTCCACAAAATGTTCATTGAGTTCCTTCAGTCCATGACGTTGGGCTCCATCTGTTCTGGTGGTCGCTCAGGGCAGGAGAGGCAGTGTATTGCGTGGAGTTACTGGGCACCAAAGCCAGCTCAGGTCGGGTCACTGCTGCACTGGCACTGCTTCTTGTAAGGCTTCTCCTCCATTGGTTCAGGTGGTTCCTGCTGTAGTGATTCCTATAACATGCAACTCAAATCATAGGTTACAACAATTTAAAGGTAGAACCATTACAATCTCCACCCCTGTCCCCTCTGGGCCAGGTTATAGGGTTTAACATTGCAATGAACTCCTCCCCTTGCTCCTAGCCTGGCTAGCAACAAGGGGTTTCTGCTATAGCAATTTCCATAACATGTAACTCAAATCCCAGGTTACAACAGTTTAAAGGTATTTCCATTACAGTCTCCACCCCTGGTCCCTTGGGACCAGACCACCAGGTCTAACACTGTAATAAACTCTTCCCCTTGCCCCTGCTCCGGCTTGGGTTTATACACAGACTACAGTCCTTTAGGGTTGTACCTGCTCCAAGTTGAACCTTACCTAGGAGCTTCAGTGTAATGCATGATAAATGTGTGTCCTTGTGTTTTCTTCTTTCTTACTGCACCTCTTCAGAGTTCAGAGAGTAAAGAGACCGATGTCTGTTTACAAACTGATCATGCCATTTTAGAGACACAGCACAGCTACTATGAAGTGAAATAAAATTGCTAAGAACTGTAATCCAGTATCATCAGTGATCAAGAAATCACTTACACTGGACAAACCAGAATATCTACCCCTCAAAGAATTCCTAATTCACAGGACAAGAAGATACTGCATAATCTCCCCCAGAAACCAATAATACAATAATCCAAGCTGCCCTGATACATACCTTTAACAAGATGATGAAACTGAATGCTGCGAGACATCCAGTATACACTTGAGTTAATAATTTCCATAAATGTGGTCAGGATCAGTACCAATGAACTCCACAAACTTGCAGATTTGGGAGTAAAAGAGAAGAAAAATACAATATATCTGCATAGTTATGTTTAAAGGGTTATTCAAACTCAATCATCAATGTTAGATCTGGAGAAGAGAAGACTGAGGGGGGATCTCATCAATGCTTATAAGTATCTGAAGGTGGGCGTCAAGAGGATGGGACTGGCCTCTTTTCAGGGGTGCCCAGTGACAGGACAAGGGGCAACGGGCACAAGCTGGAACACAGGAAGTACCAGTTAGATATGAGGAAAAACTCCTTTCCTGTGCGGGTGCCAGAGCAGTGGCCCAGGCTGCCCAGAGAGGCTGTGGAGTCTCCTGCCCTGGAGCCATTCACACCCCGCCTGGACGCGGTCCTGTGCCCCCTGCTCTGGGTGTGCTGCTCACGCAGGGGGGTTGGACAAGGTGATCTCTGGAGGTCCCTTCCAACCCCTGCCATTATGTGATTCTGTGATCTGTCCCTGTGAAATATCCATTGTGCTTTAACTCTTACTCATTTCTACTGAACTGGTAAAAGTAATGCTACTGTAAATGTGGAGATGGCATTAGTTATACTATAGAAGCACAAAGAAGCTCGCATTCTTCTTACAAGGATTAGTAAGAGACTTCCAATCTTTCTGCAAAATCTGACATTGGCTAGGCTTTTTCTCTGTTTGAAACAGGAGCCTATGTCACAGACTTTCCTTTGTTTATGCTTTTATTAAATTGAATTACTTGATCAAAGGTTACCCACAATAACTTACTCTCCTATCCTATACTTATTGTTATGAGGCCGAGTATAAAGTAACGTTCCCTCAAATTCATTCAGGGATTATTTGGTGAAATAGTTGGTTAACTATCATGTCTAGGAATAATTAGATCTTACCAATTTAGGAATATTTGTACTACACTTCTGAAACACAAACTTACACCTCCTGTGGTGACAATCCCTGCTAATACTCCGATCTCAATAATGAGATTACAGTGACACTGCTTATGATTTTAGACAAAATCAAACATACTTTCTTAAAAGACCTGAGTTTTATTATAATAGAACATTCTGGTTATCCTCAAGAAAGCAACTTCAACCCAAAGTTTTCCATTTGACTCTTAATTCTCCTTTATTTTCGGGTTTTCCTATCAGTAGCATAGAATGTTGCTCCCTGCCTGGATCTTGTGATGCCAAATCTGCTTTTGTTCATATATTTATATCAGTACATACCCTAATAACAGTTTTCCATCAGTCATCACTGAGATTCTGTTGCATTTCTGTTATCCCTAGTAAGCCATATCCTGCACTAGTAATTAAAGTTTCTCCATTTTGTTGCCCTTTCTCTTTCCATTAGGCTATAAATACTTCTCTGGTGTGGCTTTCTTGTTTATTTGTATTTAAGCCTATTGCTTCAAAGACACTTGTCTTTTCTATACACAATGCCTTTGTTTTACAAACATAGATACAACTTTGAGACAGAAAATTCTCTCAGCCTGGAAGAAAATATTTCATTTGAATACAGTGGATTAAATTATGAGGGTATGATTTAATCACACTTTAGATGGGGAAAATAATAAACTGCTACCTGGGACAGACACAGACACTAAGTTACTTCCTTTGCTAGGGCTTTCGGTAAAACTTTTTTCTAAAAATATAAATTCAAAATACAGTATTTCCCTCATATAAAAGCTAAATAACTTGCTTTACTTTTGCAACCTCAAAACATACAGTAAAGAAAAATCCCGTGGCTGAGTATTGTTGCTGGCTGTAACTCTCAGACATGGATTCTGGTCCTAAAAACTGCATTCCCATAGTACTTATTCATTCCAACAGATGCCCAAAGCAGTATTAAGTGCACATTGGCATAAGCACTGTAAAAAGCCTGCAGAAGAAACTATTTCTCTCTGAAGGGTTTTGCCCTGGCTGCTGGTCATCAGGCATCTTTAAACCCTTATTCTTCCCCTTTTGTTTTATGGTCTTCTTGACCTGTATTGTTACCTTACATAAAAGCTCTCTGTTCTGTAAGTTTTTCTACATTTCACCTGGCCTTCTGGCCTGCCATTCCTGGTTTAGCTGGAAGTCAGGTATATGAAGTCTGATTCAAAACCTGTTTATCCCTTCCAGAAGGGAGTGATTTCTCTAACTAATTGGAAAGCACAACTGGTTCTGACAGTGTTATTTTGGCAGGACTGGGGCAAAGCCCAAACAGCACAGTAAACATTTATCAAACAAGTTTAA
This sequence comes from Anhinga rufa, assembly GCA_013400875.1. NCBI lineage: Eukaryota > Metazoa > Chordata > Aves > Suliformes > Anhingidae > Anhinga > Anhinga rufa. The sequence continues at coordinate 10,414 of VZTV01098948.1, forward strand.
AAAAACCCTAAACCAACAGCTCAAATCAATCATATATTCAAATGAAAGATTCAGGATAAAAAAATTACAACTTTCTCCATGCCAAAAAGCTAAATGCATGCCTGGAAGATTCATCAACCCTTTGGTTTTTAGAACATTGAAACAGAAGGACTTGACTTTCTTTATGACTCAGCTTTTCAACTTTTAATATCCCCTTCTAAAGACAGCAAAAACAGGAAGAGCTGAAAACTTCTCAAACATCAACATTTTAACATATGAAAGGAATTCTTTGCAAAGTGTCAACTTGCTCTATTACTTCATACTTCACTGCTCTCAGTTTCACCTGTTTGTGATTCTGTTTAGCATATACACGGTATGTTGTTCTGATAAAAGTACTGAGCTGAGGAATTGTTCAGGAAGAAGTACTCTAACAGAGTAGGCACCAGTCATTATGACAGGAAGAAAATTTAAGCCCTAATGTCCTGGAAAGGACCTATATAGAGATGGAAAAGAAATGCATTTAACAGTGCTGAGCTGTAAGCAGTTATTGTACATATGGAAGAAAACTTACAGTGAGTGCATCCACAAGCTTCTGGAAAATATTCCTAGGATCAACACAACCATGGCTGCAAAGAAGGATGTGCACCTGCAGAAACAGGATATTGTGGTTAAACATAGAACAGGAAAAATGTATGAGGCATGGAAAGCTTAAACAAATCGTATCTGATATGGAGACAGGGAAGGGAGATAGGTGACAATAAGGAAGTTGCTTGTAGCACTGGATCATTTAGTTGTGCTTAGCTGACATGTCAGGCAGGACACCTGTTATGCTACAGGGACAGTTTCACATAAACTGTAACGTAAGACAACACTATATCGTTACTCTTTCACCACTCTCTACCATCGTGATGACACAAGCATTTTTGCAGTCATACAGTCAACCTAATCAGGGAACTGATGATCCAGGTTAAATTGAGCCTTTTCAATTACCTGGGAGGATGAATAAAGAGAGAAGAAAGGAGGGTAAGGTGGCAAAAGGAAAAATGTGACTATCTCTTCTGACAATTTAACCACAATTTCGGTTTAGACCAGCTTATAGTCTGCAAGGAATTGATGCTTGAACACTGAAGGGGAGAATGATGTCCAGTAATCCTATCTGACAGATGAAGAAAGATGATTTTTTCTGTCCCTGGAGAAAGTAAAGGAGTACTGGAGGTTGTGGTTGTTCAGTTGGTCTAGGCCCACCGGTGCAGGGATGAAATGTGAGACTGAGGACTATTTTTGTCACGTTTACTTTTACTGGAGTACCAGCTGGTCTGTATTTCCCTAGCTTTCCTACAAGCTGTGTTACAATTTAAAAAAATTCATTAAATGCCACCTCTTTCTTTCATGTTCTAGAAGAAAATTGCTTTGTTATTACTGGTTGAGAAAACTCCACCTCGACTGTTATATATTTCTCCTCATTGTCTTCCAGATACATAAAATCATAATTTTCTTAATTTTTCTGGGGTTTGAAATAAAGCTGGTCAGCTTAGGATTTCTAGACTCCTTCCCTTTTTCCTTTTTCATAGGTGGTCCCAATGCTTGTCCTTTTTTAGCATTTCAGAACTTCCTTTACCTTTCACAAAGACTAATTAATGTTTCAGGGATTGCTTCAGTCCAAGGATTATTTTAGTCAGGCCTAGGCAACTTGAAAGCATCCAGATTTCCTGAGTACTTTCTAACCAATTATTTTCCCTGGTGGCTTCATTTCCTATATCCTTGTCACTGGCTGGCTACCTTAACTATCTGATCCTGTTATGAAGACTCAATTACTCCACATAGTTGTATAACACTGTATATTATTCCTTTCTTTGATAATAGAGCCTAATGTATGTGTGCTTGCACACACACTTATAAAAACTGAGATTGTCTACAGAGAAATACTATTTCTAAAGCCCTTGCCTTGACAGTGTTATTAAAAGACTTAGGTTAAAAGGAGCTTCAACTTTGCAAAACAAAAACATATCTCAGTGGTGCTCCAAGAGCTTACAGCAAGCTACCTAAGCTTCAGGTAAAATATCAGAGCACAGTGAGGGCCAGCTTCTCAGCCAGGGAAGGGATCTGAGCAGTGCCCATACCAGCTGGGACCCCATCCCACAGCACCCCAGTGAGGCAATCAGGGCAGCTTTGGTGACAGCACACAGAGTTGGCCAGCAGTGATCATCATGTTTGGTTCAAGCCAGGATATCAAGTCAGCAAGGCAAGGCCCACCTCAGCAAGAGATATGGCTGCATGTAGACATAAACCAATTTTGTCCGAGCTGGCCTCAAGTGTAGGTATCCCAGCTCCTAGGGGAGTAGAGGAATGGGTGGGAGAGCCTCCTGGTGCTTTTGGGGCCCTGGCTGGAAACAAGAAGGACCTGGCTCCACAGGAGTCAGTCAGGTTTAGCAAAGCATTAGAGATGCAAACCCTGTGCGACAACAGGGCAGCAGTAGCTACTTCACAGTCATAAGGTGATTAGAGGACTTTGCCACTGTCACATTTTCAAGTATCAGCTCCTGTGGAGTTGGTCAAATCCAAGTTAATTTATAATATAATTTGTTTCTATTTATTAACTCATTTAATTTCATTTTATTAATCAAGGACAAAATTCCATCCCAAGCTTTATTTCAGGCACAATATGCATCTATAATGACCTTTCCCTATCTCTCTCTCCAGAAGACATCTGCTTGGATCTGACAAGAGAAGTATTTCTCCTCTTGCACATAGGAAGAAAGATCAGCCTTGGCTGATGCAGTCCGCTCCCTGGGACAAACAGCTGCAAAGGGAGCAGAGAAAGCCAACAGGGTTCCGGCTTGTATGTCCTGTATGAGTAATTCAAACTGAAAGACCTTTGTACGGAAATTCAAGTACTGCCTGGACTCTATCACCATTTTCACCCTGGCTGCCAGAGATGAACATGTGTCAATACTTGAAAAAACAGTAAGGCCCTGCAGGAGAAGAGGGGCTCTCACAGTAGAAAGCACACAGTCTTCTTGGATAATATGCCAAAGACAACTTTCCCTGAGCACACTGTATTGCAGCAAACTTTCTGTTAGGCTCTTCTTGTGTCCTTGAAAGAGTCCCATTTCCTTCCCTTTTATAGGCACCTAAGGTGACATCCCTTATCTGTAACACATTCTTCTCTAATGTCAAGTAATATTAAGCCTAACTAAATTGTACAAAGGATACTGGTCCTGGATATTATTTTAATAGCAGTTCCATGTTCATTAACATTATCTAATATGTCAGAGACCAAGTTATTCCAAAGGGCAAATAAACTTGGCTTGATTTAATCAAAATGTATCTAATGGCTAGCAGGGACAGAGCCATTGACTCTGAACATTTGAAATAAGTTGCCTGTTCTTAGTCTGTTCTTAGACTCTTAGACTCTGTTCTTAGACACACTTGAAGAAAGTTCAACTTTCACAGCTCGCAAAACATGAAAGCTATCTGGCAGTTCATTGGGGAGGGCTCAGTCTTCAGTGGAAGGCTTCCAAGAAGGGACTGCCAAGGGGGATATAGAGGCACCTGTCATCAAAGAACAGTCAGTCAGCTATCACCTTTGCTGAGTTTTTAGAGTCTAAAGACCTGGAGTTTGCTATCCTCCCACTGGGCTTCATCTACAGTAAGGAAACTTTTAGAAAGGAATGTCATGAAACACTCAGATATCAAACACACTTCCCCGATCCCCTCCATTTTGACCCCACTCCTTTTTCTCCCAAGTAATTCACTGTATTGGGTTTGCATGGCAAGGTTTTGGTAGCGGGGGGTGGGGATGGGGCTACAGGGGTGGCCCCTGTCAGAAGCAGAACTCACTTCTGATTCACTGCAAAAATTTGGTCAGTTTGGGTGAGCTGTCATTCTCCGCAGGGCTGCTCTCAATCCCTTCATCCCCCAGCCTGTATTGATACCAGGGGT
>VZTV01098948.1:14629-26504 GCA_013400875.1 Anhinga rufa
CCAGGGACTTCACCTGACTGCCATGACTTTTCAAATATCATGGAGAGTGGCTTAGAGACTACATCAGCCAGTTCCCTCAGGACTCTGGGATGCATCTCATCAGGTCCCATAGACTTGTGTACGCCCAGGTTCCTCAGGTGGTCACGAACCTGATCTTCCCTTACAGTGGGAGAGACTTTATCCCCCTTTTTATGGTTTTATTTCTTATTTTCCTACTCTGATTCGATTGGTAATAAATCAAACTAATTTCCTAAGTCAAGTCTGTTTTGCCCATGACAGTAATTAGTGAAGGATCTCTCCCTGTCCTTATCTCGACCTCACACTCTTCCCCAGCTCCAGCATGGGGTCCCTCCCACAGGAGAAGTCCACCACAAACTTCTCCAGTGTGAGTCCTTCCCACAGGCTACAGTTCTTCACAAGGTGCTCCAGTGTGGGTCCCTTCCCTGGTATGCAGTCCTTCAGGAACAGACTGCTCCCGTGCGAGTCCCCCACAGGGTCACAAGTCCTGCCAGAAAACATGCTTGAGCCTGGGTTCCTCTCTCCATGCGTGTCACAGGTCCTGCCAGGAGCCTGCTCCACTGTGGGCTTCCCACGGGGTCACAGCCTCCTTCGGGCACATCCACCAGCTCCCGTGTGGCATCCTCCGTGGGCTGCAGGTGGATATCTGCTCCACCGTTAGCCTCCATGGGCTGCAGTGGGACAGCCTGCCCTCACCATGGTCTTCACCACGGGCTGCTCTGGCATCTGGAGCACCTCCTCCCCCTCCTTTTTCACTGACCCTGGTGTCTGCAGAGTTGTTCCTCTCAAGTATTATCACTCTTCTCTCCAGCTGCAATTACTCTTGTGCAGCAACTTTTCCCCCTTCTTAAATATGTTATTCCCGAGGCACTACCACCATGACTGATGGGCTCAGCCTTGGCCAGCAGCGGGTCTGTCTTGGAGCCGGCTGTCATTGGCTCTGTCAGACCTGGGAGAAGCTTCTAGCAGCTTCTCACAGAAGCCACCCCTGTGGCCCCCCCACTACCAAAACATTGCTATGCAAACCCAATACATTCACCCTTAAAATAAAGAAGCTCTCTCTTCCTTCCTATGTTTTTATTCTACCACTTTGGGTCTGAAAAATGGTAAATTTGTAAGTATTTTTTCCTAGGCTGAAAATGAGTCCCCATTCTTGCAGCTGCCACAGATGTTATAAGCAGCATTTCATTATAAGCAAAATCAATACGGCAGTATTACAAGATTTCTATCAGTGAAACAAACAGAATTAGGTTAAATGACAATCTCATTACTGCTATAGAAGCTTCAATAAATGGGAACCTTTCTTGCTAAAATATATACCAGCCAAAACAAGACAAAACAAAAAAACAAATTGCCCAATTAAGAACACTGCGTCCTTAACACAACTAAAAGATCAATACCCCTTCAAATGTACAGAGATGCAATTGCCCGCATCTGCCTACATAAAGAATTCACTCATCAAAACGTGATCTTATAGCAGGATTTTCAGGTACAATTAACATATCACGGTACTTTAAATGTTAATACTACAATCCTCAGTGCTGCGCCTATTTATAAAAAGCACTCTAGGGGCCTAAATGAAATAACATTTTTCTTTATATATTAATATGACCAATCTTATTCTCACTCTACAAGAAAGAATCTTCAGAAGTAATGAATTAAAACCCACAGTAATACTATGTTAAGTCACCATTTGGAATAAAATGTGATGCTGTGAATCAACACACTATTAACAATGGTCAGTATGATAGCAGTTATGTAGTTTGCCTCTCATTTACTTCTCCATGACTTTCTGTTAGGCTAAGAATTTTTATTATATTAAATGTTCATTCAAAATTTTTCTTATTGCAAGATATTCATGATTAACACTGCTGAGGGACAAATCCAATAATTAAAAAGTGAAGGTGGATACTAAGCCTCTGTAAGTGTCATGGATTGTACCTAACTTTGCGTCACTCTGGAAAACCTTGCTTTAAAGACCTTTAAAGCCTACAGGGCTCTAGTACAGGGAAAAAGACTTCAAGACTCTCTACATACATCTGTAGCCAACATACATGGCGAAAAAAGAACAGTTCAATATTCATAACAATATAAGTCTCTCTACCATATGTATCACAGAAGGTATTACTAACTGTGAAACACTCTGTCAAGATCACATCTCCAGATAATTTCAGAAGTCACAGGGACATAAAATTTGAGACTGAGCCTGAGCTCAACATCCCCCTTCCCTCCTGAGCATCCTAATTCCTCAAGAATTTCTTTCAACTATTTGCAGTAACACATCTCTCGTTTTTTGTATTAGCTGTTGCCAGATAGACACACCTGTTCCAAAGTTGGGTACTTTTTTGAACAGATTGGAGAAGACAGTAGAAAACTGAACTTTGCCAAAGCCAAAATTTTTGAGAAACTGAAGGCAGTAGTACTGGCTGAAAGAAATGTGTGGGAAACATTTTAAAATGCTAAAATACTTCCTCTTAACTTTTGGGGGAGAGGGACAGTATTAAAAGCATTTTGAAGTGTCATTTGTCATTTAGAAGCTGGCCTTAATAGGAAAAACAGAATGAAAAAGCAAATTTCTTTTGAGCTAATAGAAAAGTTTTAGGCTAAACCAAAATAAAATTATGGATTTTGTTTCATAAAACTTTCTCTTTCCCTCATTGCCCTGAATAATTTCCCTTTAGGTTCTACAAGAGCTAATAGATTTTCCCTTTTTTTTTCATTTTGACCAATAGCCCCAAAAAAACCCCCACACCCCCAAACCTGTCCAGCTATACTTGTTATACCACAAATGGGACTCAAGAATTTTTTTGTGTGATCGGGAGGACTGCACCCAGCAATTATTTTTAAAACCCAGCCCCGTAACTGCTCTGGACCAGACAAATATTCTTGTGACTCACTACCAGCATCCAGGAGGGAAATGGAGCTGGAAAACATGCACCCGTCAGTTTTCCAAACCAGTACTCTCCATTAATTTAATGACTTATTATGAATAAATTGATTAATATATTTTTGCTGGCAATATGTAACACTCATTTTTTGCTATTATTAAATTACTTTTAAAGATTCAGGATCTAAATAAATACAAGAATCTTGCCTAAACTGGCAAACTGGAGTAGGGTGTGTAGGGAAGAAATATATAGAAAGCCCACCCTTGCACAAGACAAGAGTGTGGCTGTAACTCACAGAAGTACAGCCTGTTCAGCTCTTTCTCCTGTGGGAGGAAACTCATCCAGCTGAGCCAGGGCAGATGCAAGGTTGGCTCTCCCTTCCTTGTTGCAGCAGTCATCAGGGCAGGCCTGGCAGGCCAAACCATGGCCCTGTTGATGTTCACGGTGAGTCCCACACAGCTGCCTTTCCTGAGAGCTGTTTTCCTGGGGACATGGCACACCGCTCACCGAGAGCGGAGTAGTCTCTACATGGTATGTATCAAACACACAGCACCAGCAAACACCTTTTCCAGATTACCTGTGAATGTCATTTCCTTTTTTACTGTGTCTGGTAAAAGTTCAAGTGTTGTGTTTCTCTTGCAACAGTTAATAACACTGTGAGCACCTGCAACTCGATGAGCAAAGTGTCTCCTAGCTCTGCTTTTAGTGATAGTGCTGGTGGGGTCAAGTTTTTCAGGAGAAACACAAACTCTCAGCTCAAGTTATGGGCTCTAAAATAATTTTGGTTCACCTGCCAGTATAACTATTGCTGTGTGTCAGTCTTGTAGGGAGAAACAAACATGCAAATATATTTAAAGATTCCTAAAAGGTGAGATAGATGAATTATTGACTTTGCAGTTCTACTGTGATAGAAATATATTTTGCTTTTAATGTATATTTTTAACATTTTTAACATTTGAATGTATATTTTAACATCTTTTAACAAAAGGCTGTTGGATATATAAGGCACTTGTGATCAGCTCATCATGGATCCTCAACCAGTGCTGTGTAAGACTCGAGTCTTTTACCTGAGGGAAGACAAAAGGATGGATGGGTCTCCTTTTTATTTTCTGAGAAGGATCTTCTTCCACTGACAGTTTCCTGGTACTGGCTGGCTATTTTAATCATTGGCTGCAAAGATGAAAACAGTCATTATCTTATTACACAACAATTCAACAGATACCATATGAAAAAAAGAACACAAGGAACAGGCAGTGAAAAAATGTAAAGAATTGTTGGGCAATTTGGTTTCCCTCTTGAATGTTTGGCATGGTAGAAAAATGGCTTAGGTTTGACTAACCTTTTCTGGGGTTTTTTGTTTGTTTTTTATGGTACTGCATATTTTTAAACTGGGTTTCAAGGGCATTGGTTATTATAAGGAATGATATAGAAATTCAATACTAAGCTAACTACCTCCTATAAACTGGAAGGCATTCCCATTCTTTCTGTCCAACTCCAACGTAATCTCTGCATGTGACCTATGTTCCCCCAAACCGAGCTTTTCTTGCTAAGTTCCAAAGGCTAGAAACCACACATATTTAGACTGTGTATATAAAGACAAGGTCTTGCATTCTAAAATGGGCAGATCCTTTAGCTGTGCTTCCATACCGCTTCTTCACTTTTTAATTCTTGATTTTGTTTTAAAAGGAAGAGACTACATTCAGAACACTGCACCCCTTTTGAACAGAAAGTATGACATATGTGTAAAAAAATAACACAAAGGTTAAAAAGCAGAAACATAGAGTCAGACTTTCAGAAGTGTAAATTCTGAATAGTCAAAACTACATGAAATATTGACTGAAGAAACTGATTTCTGAACCTATAAAGGGGCCATTCTCTCCTCAGTCTTGAATTTTAGAAAGTCATGGAAAAGTAGGAAAAAGAAACAAGACTAAAGAAATCACAGAATCACAGAGCATCAGGGGCTGGAAGGGACCTCCAGAGATCCCCTTGTCCAGCCCCCCTGCGTGAGCAGCACACCCAGAGCAGGGGGCACAGGACCGCGTCCAGGCGGGGTGTGAATGGCTCCAGGGAAGGAGACTCCACAGCCTCTCTGGGCAGCCTGGGCCGCTGCTCTGGCACCCGCACAGCAAAGGAGTTTTTTCTCATATTTAAGTGGAACTTCCTGTGTTCCAACTTGTGCCCGTTGCCCCTTGTCCTGTCACTGGGCACCACTGAAAAGAGTCCAGTCCCATCCTCTTGATGCCCACCTTCAGATACTTATAAGCATTGATGAGATCCCCCCTCAGTGTTCTCTTCTCCAGGCTGAACAAACCCAGGTCTCTCAGCCTTTCCTCATAACGGAGATGCTCCAGTCCCTTGATCATCTTTGTAGCTCTCCACTGGACTTGTTCAAGCAGCTCCTTGTCCTTCCTGAACTGGGGGGCCCAGAACTGGACACAGCACTCCAAACGCAGCCTCCCCAGGGCAGAGCAGAGGGGCAGGATGACCTCCCTCGCCCTGCTGCCCACACTCCTTTTAATGCAGCCCAGGACACCGCTGCCCTTCTTGGCCCCGAGGGCACAGCGCTGGCTCAGGGGCACTGGCTGCCCACCAGCACTCCCAGGTCCTTCTCAGCAGAGCCGCTTTCCAGTAGGTCAGCCTAAATCTAAGTTATTTCTTGTTTCCAGCAACAAAGGAATGAGGAAATGTGTTTACTATCTTAAGGTTTACAGTCAGGTCAGAAGATGTGGCATACAAGAGTTCTCATAGTAGGATAACCCTTTGACTTCACACATATTGGAGTATTTGTCTCTACCAGCAAATTAATATCTACGCATGCCCTGGGCATTCAGGGTAGGGAATGTTGTTACTGGAATCACAGCATTCTCAGAATCTGTTTCAACGTGCAATTTTGTTATCAAAATTTTTCACTCTGCTTAATATTGCTTAGCTTTAGGTTCACTGACTGATGGATTTTCAACTTTACACATGTGATCTTAGGGGTACTTACAGTTCACAAACACAAATATGATCAAATGGAAGTGAAATTTGGTTTTATATTTGTCGTGTTCCTTGCATTCAAGGCCGGCATGAACCCAAGGCTACATTTCCTCGCATAAGCATATCTGTTTCATTATATCCAACACAATCATAAGTAGCAATGTCATTTCTGAATCCTGATACGACGTGGGTATTTATGTTGGCTTTTGTCTTGTAACATTCACTTCAGTTAAACTGCAATGCTCTCATGCATATGTTAAGATTCTGAGGAGTGTATATTGTCCTGCCTTCTTTGCACACATAAGCTTCCAAAGAATGTGAAAAAGAAACCCCAAAACATGATGCACAGATTATCTGCATTAAGTCTGATTTGAACTGTTAGCTTGTATTTGCACGTTGATTGCGGTATTGCCCCATCTGCCTGGTACTTGGTGTTTCCTTTTCCTCCAGGCAATTGCGGATCTATTTCTAGAGGCCTGTGGAAATTTGTTCCTGGAGAGAATGACCTTGAAGTATGATTATTTTGTATTGTATACAATACTGTTCATAAAGAAACTCAGTGTGAGGGTGTGTTAAACTTGCTTCAGAGCAACCAAGTCAAGTAAATGTCACCAACAGAAAAAAAAAAATTCAGTTAATACAGGATCTGATGGTCTGAGGCCACCAAGAAAGCACATAGCCCATACCGAATCATTCATTAACGGCTATAAAGCTAATGAAAAGCAATACTATTCTATTAATATGGATTAGAGATGAAGTCTGAACTGTGAATCCTTGCCAATTTAAATCGTTACTATAGAGGCATGAATAAAGGAATCCATAGACATCTTCCTGACACGGGGGTACTAAATCATCCTAAAATCAATACAAGTGCTGTGGTTTAGTCATCTCTACCAAGAGTTGAAGAAGGTTGGCATTTGTCTGCCAAATCTGTGGCAGACTAAGAGGCACAGCTTAAATAAAGTGGAACGGAAACTACTCCAGCTGCCCCCAAGTACATTTTTTAAATCCTGACAAGAGTCAGTCTGGGAATGTGAGGATTATGCCAGGCTGAACGAATGAAAAAGAGCACTGCTTCTGGAGCATATGTTTCCTCTCTAGAGGTGGTCTCCTAGTGGGCCTGATTTCTTTGCATTGTATATTTGGCACCAGTGTGCAGAATCCAAAGGTATTTTTAACACACAAAAAGAAAGTTCCTGGGCAAAATGCCTCCCACACAAGATGACACTCATACTAGGTACTCTACTAGTGAATTTCCAGACTTCTTTATATTTATAATACAGATGATTTCACAGTGTTTTTCATTTTAAATTTCTACAAGTAGCAAAATACTTTCAGACATTTCAGAAGAAACAAAGAATAATAGGAACACAATGATAGTGTTAGTGGAAATAATTTGTTTTTCCTTAAGTCCTACTCCCTTAAGAAAACTTAGCTTTGTTTCCGTATCTTATATTTTGCAGGAAAAGTCCTGGACATACACATCCCCAGAAGCGTAAATACCAAGAAGACAAAAAAAAAAAAAAAAAAAAAAAAAAAAAAAAAAAAGAGGAACAAGGAGGGAGAAATTATAGAGAAATTATAGGTTTTATGAATAGATATGCAAAAAAAAGCCCACTATTGGTACGCACACACACTTCTATTCATCTGAAATGTAAAAAATTCCTTTTAAAAATAACATAATAGATAGCTCCAAAGGAAAAAAGCATACTTCCTTCATAATACCAATTCCCAGTATCTGACATTATTTGGCATTGCCTTTTTATTCTACATTAACCTATGTATTTGGTATCAGTTAACAAAACATTAGATTTCTACAGATTTACCTTAAACTGATCAACTACAGAAATTAAATAGAAAAATTATGACTTAAGATATTATAAAAGTCATCTTAACTTTCTTACTCTAGGGTAGGTCACCAATACAGAGATATCCTGTGCCCTACACTCTTGGACTGGGGCCACCTGCTGACACTCAAGCTGGTAGACCTAGAATCCAAAGGTCTTGGTGTCCAACATACTCTCAGTCTTTAGAGCCAATAACCTGTCACAGTCAAAAACTCTGAAACAGGTATCTAGAAGCCCAGAGGCACTTTGCTTTGGGATATTCAGCTCAGTGAAACCACACCAGAGAAAGTACAGATTAATATTCTCATCTAAGAGTTTAGTAGGTAAACCAAACGAAAATCACATCTGAACATTCCCAACTAACTCTGATTGGAAGCTCAAAAGGTTTACCTCTCCCCTACACCCCAAAGCTACAAGTTTTTGCTCATGTAGCCTTACTGTACATCTTCCCTGAAAGATTTCATTAAACCCATAGGTTTCCAAGCTTAGGGATTTGGTATAAGGAATTAGAAAAAGTGCACTCCACCAAAGAATTTTAGTGTGCGTAATAAAGACTGATAATCCTTTGTATACATAAAGGCACAAAAAAGCCATGCAAACCTCTCCCCAGTCCCAATACCACCCTTAGGTCAAGCACACCAAAGGTTTCCTGAAGGATTCATGAATGCTTGGAGTGCAGTCCCAGTCCCCTGCAGCAAAACTGGAGACTCTCAAAGCTCAGCAACAGCTATGTAATTAAGAACCATTCTCTAAGTTCATAGTAGAGACAGACAGAAATACTGAAGTCAATAGGTTTAAACTGATATAAAAATCGATATGATGTATAGTGAGGTGTAGTATCCCCAAGCTTTTTTCCTGATGTACAGCATTTTCAGACTTATTTTTAGCTGATGACACTCCAACTGGAGTTGGTTGGGAAACGCTTCTGGAGTTATCTCAGAGAACTGGCTGAGAAAAATCCTGATATGAATGAAAACAATAGTTTTTAAGGGTTACGATAGAACTTATTGATACAAATAAAAATGCAAATCTAAACCAAATAAAAGTTGTGGCTGCCAGGAAGGGCTATGCCTACAGTGCTCATAAAGAGCCTTGAGGAAACTATGGTGGGCTGGCTGCTGGGACAATCCTCACATTGGCCCAGAATTTCTGAAGGAAAGGTAAAACTGGAAATTTGTCAAGTTTTCTGACTGTTGACTAAATCCTTTAGTAACCATCCTTCTTCACACCGATTTTGATTTTACATGTCCTTCAAAAATATGAAACTTGGATGAGGGGGAAAATTTGCCACAGCCTTTGAAAAAATTACTTTGTGTTTAATTACTCTCTCTTATTGCTTTTTCTTTTCTCCCCAAAGTCTCTAACTTCACATCTAAATTTACCATGTGCATACTATTTTGCCTTTCTATACAAGTTTTATTACGCTACTCATGGTAAAAAAAGCATTATCAATTCAAAAGCTTAGTCAAATAAAACAGCATCACATTTACATTCCATGCAGCACACTGGCTTTTGGAACAATTCCTCAGTTTTGAAAGCACAATAAAATACATCTTTGACACTAGGTTGGTTACTGAATCTGTTTTTCTGATAGTGATCGGGTTTGCTCTATATTCCAGCCACATAGTTACAGTGCACTCAAGAATACTGCGTATGAACACAGCTATAACAAACGCTTTGTCTTCAATGGGTCTCATAGTTCAGCTGTGGTGTTTTTTAATGTTGTCCATATTCAGGTTAATGGGCACAGCAAAGGGGTTGTTTGCCCTTATGAATAATGATATTTCAAACAGTAATTTGAGTTGAGAGTTTTCCATCATTTGCACTCATAGTCACGGAAAGGTCTTTGAGCAATTTCCATGTTTTTTTAGTTTCTTTTGCTGGTAGTTTATTGATTCCTAAAGATAACATGACTTGAAAGATCAGTAAAGGTTAGCTAGTAAAAGAAACATGCATCATTTAAAATGCCTCTGTGCATCTGGGAGTTCAACAATACCTTTTAGTGTTATTTAGGAGTTACCAGAAGCAAGTACTTTTAGGATGATTTTTAATCCAGACTTCTTGCTTGTAAAGCCAATTTTTGGGTGCCAGCTATGTTTTCATATGAAGACATGGAAGGCAATTTGGACATGAAGTAACAGCACACATACCTGTTCAAAGTTAAGTAAAACACCAAGATTGGTATTTTACCAAGATTGCCTGGTGTCTTCAATACGGACTCTCCAGTGCTTGAATTGAGTGGAAAAGGAGTACTAAATCCGTGCTACCTGCCCTATTTCTGCCACTGTATAAGTTAAAGTAGTAAGACACTGGCTCCATTGGCAACAATGATTCCTGCCCTGGATGCCATCAGCAGGTCACAACCATCCCCGTGTCCCAGGGGCATTTTCTTCCCTGTATCTGGCATACCTCTTGCTTGAGTGAGCCAGGAGGGCAAGGCCAACACTCTATTAGCCAGAGGCCCTCCAGCTCCTTGGAGCAGCCAGTGGCTGTAGCAGCTCACGCTGGGAAAGGGGTTGTAGGATTTTAGCAGCGCAGTCAAGCAGCACTGAAGAGCCCACGTGTGCATGGCCAGGCAACAGAACATGCAGGATTGGACCCTCAGATGTAAACAAAACACACCGAGAAGAGCTCCTTAGAAAAAAAGCAAGGGGAGCTTGCTGCCTTATGGTGGAGGCTCTCTGCAGAAGCTGCTAGTCAAGACTAATTTTTTTTTTTTTTAGTGGTGGAAGGACCCTGGCTTTCCTTTTCACAACCCAACAACGAGGTGCTGCGAGGTTCCCTACTCCTGCATGGAGTTTTGCTTTTATTTACTCACTCCACTGGTAAGAGTAGAAAGAATAATTTATATTACCGAGCTGTTCATTGTAAAACACAGTGATTAGGTCTAAAGAAGACAAAGTCCCTCATGGGTCAACTATCTTACATCAAAGAGCAGCACTTCTCTTTCTTGCAGCTCTCAACTGAGCTTTTAGGAAAATAATTTACAAATAGAGCGTGAACAAAAGAATTCAGTTTGTCAGAAACCACCTTTTTATGTTTAAAAAAGCAATTGTTTGTATTCAGAAATCCATATTAATACTCTGGCCTTCTATGATGTGGGGGTTTTAATATTTTTCTTCCTACTAGGAAGATAAATCCATTAAACTAATTAAAAAGAACACAGAAGGAGAAACTGAAAAGATGTTTCACTTGTACAATCATTAGCCAAAGCTGAATCACATCCATGACTAACAAGAAGTATCCTGTGTGTCTGGAAAAGCAGTAATTTCAAATCACAGATATACAAGGAAGATTTTTAATATTCTTGTTGTGACTGAACTCACACTGTAATATCGGACTTATTTATTTCACGTGCACTTTCCTTCTCTTCACCACAATTTCTGCAAGCCCCTGCAATCATTCAGTATGAAAGTCAGACAGCTTACATCTGTCTAAAATTGGCCTCCCCAGCTATGATGTAGCCATTTTCTACCAGAAATTATGTTTTTATAAATTCAACTTCCAAACATATCTAAGATGGTAATTTAGAAAATTGTACTATTCATGCAATACCTAGACTAAAGGTAAAAAAATGCTCTCTTTACAAACATAAAACATTCAGTGCTTTACTAATGAGCTCACTTCTATTATCTATCAACCTATAGGCACCTTTGCAAAGCTACAATACCAGAGATAATTAGTGCAGGCTTGTCAATTTGATTTTGGTTAACTTTATGGCCTCTTTATTTTATGATCCCTATGGGAGCTTGTAGCTTGCTTGTTGGCTAAGCAAAAAATGCATTTATTCTGGGCTAAACAATAGCATCATTTAATTAAGAGGTGTCATGCTATTTATTGTATATCACGTGCTGTACCTTTGATGAGGGGCTATAAACGCAGAAGGTTCATCAGATTCAATTTCTCTGCTGTAATTTCCTACCAGAGCAAATGTGACACAAGGCAGAGATCCAATTTCCCTTTTCTATTTAGCATTTATATTGACAGAATTAATGATTTTATCATCATCTTTGGCCTACTGCTAAGTGGAAGACATATATTGCCTGCTGAGATAGTAATTCTTCCTCTAAATTATGTATATATGTGTGTGCGTGTACACACACATATAAACACTGTTGTGGTTTAATCCCAGGCAGCAAC